>VZTL01023867.1:21700-78285 GCA_013400535.1 Scopus umbretta | reverse complement strand
TCTGAATCTGATCAGTTCACTTATTAATTCAGTTCAATGTATACCTTTCCAATTAGATTGCCATTTAACAGATTATTTACTGAAGCAATCAATATTAAAGGTTCCAAGAATCACAGTTGCCTTATTTTCAATAATTTGTAGCGTCATATTGAGGTCACCTACCCCATTCCATGCTAGAATTAGGAGCTCTGCGACAGCGAGCAAATTTATTGGTCTTAACCTTTTAAAAGTTATCTGTACTAAGAATAGCACATTACTGTGCACTCAATTTTTAATGGAGTTATAACAGAAGAACCTAATCTATTCATATTCTGTATTGCTTCAGCACTCATATCCCTCTTTCCTTACCCTCTCTGCCATACACAGTATATAATTACGTGATATTGTACATCTATGGTATACAAGAAAATATTGGCACATATGGTCCTGATTTAGGGACTCAGGTTGGAAGGGTTATCTAAGCTCCTTTTCCCACTAAACAATGCCCAACACCCAGAATGCCAGGACTTCTTTATTGGCCACTTTGCCAGCAGGGGGTGAAATCTTTGCAGGTAGCAGCAAAATTCCATGTTCTTCCTTCAAGATGTCCTAACCCCTAGCAGATATTATCTCACATATAGAACAGGGAATTGAGCATCTCCATCAAGACAACCATCTTGAAGTGAGGGCACCCAGCTAATGGGAAGACCCTCTTGTAACACAAAAGAGATTGGGTCACTCCTACAAAAAGAGAAGAACTTCAGCTTGCCTTTGTGCAATCCATCCATCGGCAGCATGCAGAACAGCAGATAATAGTGGAGCATCATACCATCTGCAGCAGTTGTAGTTACAAGAGTAGTGTTCTGTTCTGCTGGATATACACACAGCCAAATTCAGTCTCTGCTCCAAAGAGTTTACTATCAAAGTATCAACAAAGGGATAGAAAAATGAAAGCTGTTCACTCCGTCTTACAGACAGATAGCAGAGGCAACAGAGAAAGAAAGGCAAGTACATGTCTTAGGCGTCTTGAAACAGAGTGGGTAATAGAAATGAACCCAGGGCAAGCAAGGTGGTTTAACGCTAACCTGAAACTCTAACTGACAAGTCTTCCCTTTTCTAATACTCTCAATAGGTGCAGACTGGTACTATTCTACAGACACGTATTTATTTAATATACATGTATAAACTCAAAATCTACAGGGCTGAGAATTCATTATTCTTCCTGCTCATTCTGGACATGAGGCTGGCTCATTGGTTACTAATGCAGTTACGAAATAAAGAATTTGGAAACCTCCTAGGTCAAGTTCACATCCTGTAGTGTGAAGGTATGCACGAGTCTCCAAATTTGCACATACATGCTCATGTACTGTTGCATCTCTGGATATTCCTCCAAACGCCACATTTTCTCTTGAAACCATCTAAGCCCTCAGCTTTGGTGATGCCACATGGCAATGAATTTCACTGATTTGGCTTGGTGGAAATACTATTTACTTTGGTCAGTTTGGGACAAATCATATCCTGCTAATCCTCAAATGATGTGAGGATCTTACAAAGTTGCATTGTTACTAGTCTCTGCTACACTGGACACTTAAGACTTGGCTGGACAGGATGCTGGGCCATCTTGTCTAGACTGAGCTCTTGCCTGGAAAAGTTGGACCAGGTGATTCTTGGGGTCCCTTCCAACTGGTATTCTATGATTCTATTCTTCCCTCCTGGGTTTTTTATCGGAAATGAACCAAACTCATATTACCACGCGGACTTGCAAATATTCCTCAGCTGTGCACCATACTACTGCATGGAGTACAACACTAGTACAGACCAGCATTTCACACACTGTGAAACCTGAGCAAGGGGAAGCTTTGGCACATAGTTCTTATATCCCTCCATCCTTCTGTTAAAAAACTATCAAACTTGGCAAAACCTCGAAACAAAATATTTGCTCTTTAGTTTTATGTTCACATACAACATTGTTGCATTTGGGCAATGATGGCTCAGCATCATCCAGACGTAGAAAGGGGCGAATTTCACAAGAGGCAGAGAAGTTGCCTCAACACATCTTTCAAATTGCTGTAGAAATTAACGGGCAGCTCCTGTTAACCCTTGAACCAAATGTCACTGCAGTAAATTTCTAGCAATCTCAGAATGCACCAGGGGGCACAAAAGGATGAGTCTCTTTTGCCTACAAGCTTTAATTTCAATATTTTTAACTCCGTCACTTCCAACAGTCTCTCAACAGGAAAGCGAAACGGGAGTCAGAAGCTGAGACGCTTTGCAAACTCTGGAAGAACAGCGACTTTCTGCCTCGATTCTCCATCCCCTAATCCTTGTCACCCTCCCAGCAGGGTTTATCCAAAATGGTACCATGCGGTGGTCTCATCAAAAGACAAAGATGCCGAAAATCACAACTCGCTCCCTCCTCCACCCCCCATCCCCCCGGTGCTCACTGAAAGAAGGGGAAATGGTGGGGTTAAGAAAATAAAGTTCTCTCCCAGTAACGCTGCCACATAATGAATACAGCATTATTATGCAGAAGGCCTCTTGAGACATCGGCCTAAAAAATTCCACTGAAAAAGGAAACACCTGTTGAAATATTAACTAGGACAAAGTCAAGCAAGGAGAAAGAGGATAGGTAGCCAAAAGGTTGAAAAATCTAAGCGGAAATGTTGAAGGGATTTTTCTTTATTTTTTTAAAAGTGTGACATTCCTGATATTTGAGTTCCTAAAACAGCAAACTGCATTTTCTTCATGCAAGTATCTGGAGGTAATGGAAAAGACAAAAGAAAGCCAACGTTAAGCAAGTGATCTAAGTTTCTAAGAGCAGAGTTACTTTGGATGTCTTTACACTGTATGGCCTACAGTCAGGCACCTACAGGAACAAATGTATTCTGGGTATTGGAAGCCATTTATAGCTCCTATTTCATAGGAAATTTTTTTAAAGAAAAATCTCAAAATCATTAGTAACTCTATTTAGACCATAAGAAGTTTTCTATTAAGCTCAACTCCCCGCCCTGTTTTACAGGTTTGCAAAGATCTAATACACTGTAATAATAAATTCTGCTTTGCATTCGTACGGTCTCTAAGTCCCTTGGAGAACACCAGCAATCTTCCTTCCCAATGCCCTGTCTGGGAGACTGAGGCACAGGACCAGGTCTCCTCACAGATGGGTGAGACCAGAGTGCTCTGCATGGCTCTGGGCAACTAGAACTTAACTGTGAAAGACCCTAACATAGAAAAGAGACTTTAGAAAGACATCTAAGGTCCACTACAGTTGTGATTCCCAAGGCTGCAGCCAGGAGGTCAAAAACGTATATTGTGACCTCTGCTACGCTTCCCAGTGCCAGCTATTCCCCGTTTAGTATTTCACAAGATGGGTGTAGAAAGACCGAAGCTCACCCATCTTGCAGAGTTTGCTGACTAACTGGAAGGTGTATCATCAGCCAGACCCTATCTTTAAATGAATATCCAATTCAGATTGAATTCAGCAGGACTTAGCACAGGTTCGAGAGCACTATAAAGAACCGGAGCCTGTCTGCAAGAGCGCTTATACCATGCTAGGAAACATGATACTTAGTTGTAGTGCACTTGTAAGCATTTTTTTCTCCAATACT
The DNA here is from genome assembly GCA_013400535.1 of Scopus umbretta. NCBI lineage: Eukaryota > Metazoa > Chordata > Aves > Pelecaniformes > Scopidae > Scopus > Scopus umbretta. Next base: position 74,698 of record VZTL01023867.1, on the reverse strand, counting down.
TTTATTTTAAAGGGAATAATGTTTCTTTCCCTATAATACACTGGAGAAGTATCTTAATCCTCTTGTAAAAGTCCCTGCAGAGCATGAAAATAATGTGTTTCAAAGGTTTAAACTTGACATAGAGGGGGGCTGAGAAGCCTAGTGCTTTGCAGGGCAGATATGCTTAGATATACAGCAGAGACCTATAGCTTTCCTATATACAGGGAGAGACATGCTCAGCCTCTCTGCATCACAGATATGATGCCCGTTTCTAGAATCTCACGCTTTTGAATAGGCTGGATGCGAAAATTATCATGATAGATGTAAAGCACAAAGCTTCACTGAGACTCTTTCAGCAAGGCAGCCATTTCCCACTGCCTGCCTTGGGAAGAAGAAAGAGAAGGAGAAAAAAAAAAAAAATTAAGAAAGCCCCAGCCACTTAGAGGGATCTTTCTTGGCAGCTTAGCAAAAAAACACTGCAGCTTCAGAGCTGCGCTTTCAGATTAGCCCATATACCGCACCCAGGATGTATGAACACTATCAAAACCTCCTCTGCAGCATATTGATTACCCAGTATAGCCTCGCTAAAGAAATAATAAATGAGCAAGCAGCCATCCTCAGACCTATTGACTGGGAGGAATAAAACCTCCTGCTTTCCTTCCTGCCTCTGCTCCCGAACGCTCTCTAAGAAAGTGGCCCCACCCTCCTCTAAGGTAGTTGTATTTTACAGACAGCTCAAGCTCATCCCTTTTGTAATGAGCTTCAGTTTATCCTGATTACCTGGAAAGCACATCAGCCTGTCATATCCAGCCCCATTAATCTTTAACCCTCCGCATACTGACTCCATCCCACAATAGCGCAATGAACAAGACTGGACGCCTAATTCCCTTTGAGCGTTTTTTTATGGAAAATATCAGTGGCTACTCACAACATCATTTTAAAGCCTGAGCTACTGGGAACACTTTCTTAATAACAGGCAAGGTTGTTTCTTTGCAAGAGCAGCTGCTTTCACACTCCCAGTGAATATTTTAGCAGAAGCATGTGTGTGAAGGAGAGAGCTGGGGTGAGTGTGACTATGGGTGGATGAAGGGCAGGAAGCACCTATAGGGTACCCATAGGGAGGGCAGCCTAGACCAGAGGTTGCAGCACTGCCTTAAGGATCATGAGATTCCTATTACCTTTTGAGCCCAGCCACTAACTGTGTGTGTGTTACCTTGCTCTGTCAATGACTCTGTTTCCCCTTCTGTGCTTTGTTTATTCAGACTGTAAGTACTCCAGCAGGAACCTCCTCCCCCTATGTACTTATCAACAATATAGCCAGAAGGGGTGAGGAAATGATCTTAGCTGCTGCCTATGGGCCAGCAGTTCTTACACAAAAAAAAAAAAATCACAAAGAGAGACAAAATACAGTTTCATCTTATATTTTTGCAAGTAATTGGAGTTTTACTGTTATTTCAATCAGGGGTTGTACATATAAAAAAAAATATCTCTGTAAGGAACCACAAGTTTGGGAGATGCTATTACACATGCGACCACAAGAGATATATTATTGGTACCAATAAGAAAGTTGACATGGCCAAGACATTGTGTACATTTGGGTTATTTATAATTTTACATTCCTTTTGTTAACAAAGGTTAAAAATAAAAGCAAAACACTCTTTACAGATACCAGTACAAAAGTAATACAATGACAAGTACTGAAAAAGCAGCCTTTTTTTCTGCCTGGTCTCTCAGCAAAATGATGCATACTGGTTTCTTGCAGTCTGTGTTCTCCTACCCCTTCCCAAGTTTTAAACTTTCCGGCTAATTTCAAGCAAACCAAAGCATGCAGTCAAGACCCGAAAGATCCTTAATTGCATGCAAATTTCAATAAAATAGGGACCAGATAAAGGCAAGCCACCCTACGAATGCCACCACTGAGAGAAAGACTAAGGTCACTCTTAACTCAGCATTAGCAAATCCACACAGAAATGGTGCTGGCAATCAGGCTCCTGTAGTTCTGCTAGCCCAGAGCCACTGCTGTTTCCAACAGGTATGAAAAGCACAATGGCCTTACAGACTGGGGACAAAGGAGGGGCCCAGAACGTGGAAAAACTTCACTTTGAGAGAGAAGAAACTGGAAACAGCCAGAGGAAGACTTTCACTTCCCATCAGCATGGAAAACTCATTCCAAGTAGCTCCCTAGGGACTACTGTAATAAACCTTATCAATCAAAGAGGTGCTGGTACAATTTAGTCTTAAAAAAATTGAAATAAATTACAATTAGTTTGATTTGTACAGTTCCCAATTGCCCCCATCTCTCCCTGAAGCTGTTTGGAGATAAGAGGGTCTGTCCTCTGAAAATTAAGGCCAAGGAGCCTTAATTAAGCCTCTGAAATCACAGAAACGCAAAAGTCTACAGGTCGAGCTGGCCTGAAGGAGCTCTTCAAGGAAAGCAGGCATTGTCGTCCAATAAACACTGCGATCAAAAAACATGTGTTCTCCATTGGAAAGATAACTCTAATCAAAAGGGTTCGCTTCCAGGTTTTTCAGCACCTGTATACTGGCTGAAAGAAGAAGACAACAGGAATTTCAGCAGATGTTCAGTACTTGCTTTTGTTTAATGACATTTCCTTTTTTTCACCCTCAGCACATCACCACACCCAAACATACCCATTACCTGTGGACTGCAGAAGCTGAAACATCTTTGGTACTTTCAATGCCACTTTAAAGCCAGGAGATCACAAACTGCAAATAGAAGCAGCATTGCAGAGACAACACGTCCACATATATCTGACACTTCAGCCACAAAAAGTCCAATTGTCATCATGCTGAATGACACACAGGATCAAAAATGCAAAAGGAACATGAATTAGAGTCATGTTAAAATATTGCCGTGTGAGTGATTTTCTATTTAAAACCCAACACTTAAATAATCCATTTTTATAGGTTCATTATAATATATTCTTCATGCATCTTTCTCTGAAAGTAAGTTACACCCGGTATTGACCACACTCTCGCCCACTGTACAAGTCAAGTGAATCCCTGTCCATTTTCTCTCAAAACGGCACTAATTTCTTTGAGCCAATATTCTCAGGCAGCCAGCCATGTACAGTGACCTCACCAGGTTTTGACTCTTCAGGTGTGCTTGAGGAATGTCCAAATGTCCTAAAAAGAGCTGCAAGAATTCCTCTCTGTTCATTAGGACCAGTAACTTGATGGCATTCCCGTGACTCCATGTCCTCTGGAGGATCTCAAAGTCTCTCTCTCTCACCTTTGATTTGAAAGGGGAATCTTAACCTTTGCAAAGAAAAGGTTTCAATGATGGAATGCTATAGCCTTTTAAAATGCGCAATATTTAAAGGTAACTTGAGTCCAGCAGGAAGGAATACCTAGTCCACAAGAGCATAATTTTAGGAAAATCAAAAATAACTTGGCAAATTGAAATTTGGCCAGGGTAGAAGCACAACTCAGTGAAAGGGAACCGTGCAAGGAATTGTGAGCTCTCAAAAGAGGTCCAGATCTTTACCTTACACCTTTTGCAAAATACAGGAATCCAAACCCTCAGATCCCCCATACCACATGGAGTATGCAGGAGGGGAATAAGAAAGGCACGTGGCTTGAATGAACACCGTGTTCTTCTCCTTTGTGACTATGAACAAATTATTTAGTCACTTGGTGACTGTTTTCCCCATCTGTGGAAGAGAATAATATTGAATGCTCACTTTGCCCACACAGCATTACGCAAAAACTGTTTTAAAAGGTACATTTTCAAGCATGGTAGCATCATCAGAAGTCTCACCCTGGGAGTCGTTCTGCCCAGATATTCATGCAAAGCAATACCTTTCAAGAGTCAGGGGTTCTTTTTCCAGCTTTGACAGATTTGCATTATGGGTTAATTAATTTTTATCAAGGGCTTTCAGAATGTCACAGAAAAAGGCACCACATAAATGGAAAGCCATTTTTAATAGTGCTGAGATGAGGCTAATGAAATCAGATTTGGATCAGAACCTGTACAGCTCTAAGCCTTGGGTTGCTCAAATCTCTCATAATAGTAATTAATGAATGAAACTGCAAACATTTGTTTTTCAGACAGAACCATTACCTTAATACGAAATGCCTGAAATCACTTCAAAGCAAAATATTTAAGTTGTAAATATGTCAGAGCACACTGAAAAGCATTTGAATTTGATCTCCCGAGTTGTGCTCTGCACTTAGCTCTTCTTGTACTGCTTTTATTATTATAATCTTGATAAAGGCACTCTGAGGTGAGAAACAGAGCTTAATAATTCACACCCAGCTGCAAAAGGCAGTACTCGGGCAAAGCTCTAGTTGTGAATTATTACACCTGAAGTCACATCCTGGAGCGTGTTAGCCACAAAATCTCTCCTAGGTGGCGGGAGAGGAGGAAACGGGTAAGGAAAAGGATGCTGCACGGATGTAAATACATTTTAAAAAACAGCCTACCACTTAACCATGCCAGTTCAGGTGCCCTTCTGGCAGAAAACAACCCAGAGGGTGGGAGCGAGGGGAGAGTGCAGGTGTAAGTCATACAGGGCGAATTCGGTATCAAACTGCTGTTGGTTACATCAGCCTAGCAACTGTTTATGCAAACAATCTGGCTGACTCATTAAAGTACTGCTCTGATCAGCTATTAACTGTAACTGACAGATTAAGAGGAGAACAGCATGAGACAGATACTTCAGAAGTGAGAGCAAAACATACTGGGAGCTTAATCTATGTTTTAATTCCAGCACCCTGCTCCCCGCCCCCACCGCTCTCCTTTGTCGCAGCGGCTTCACATGGCATGTTTCATATTGTTTAGTGCATATCTTGGCGCCCACCTAGACAGTTTTGCATTCTCGGCAGCACCCGGTGGCACCCACATGTTCATTTGGCATTCCAGGGAACCCATTGCAACAGCCACACATTCTTCTTCGCCTTTCTGAGGGCTTCTTAGATCACAGATGCTCCTGGTATCACCCACTGTGCTTCAATACTTCTCGTGTCCCATGCACATTCTTCAGGGTCTAATCCTTTCAAATAATAGTGCTTTCCTTCAGATGCTGCCTCATACCAATGAAAAAAAGGGCTGAGATAGATGCTTGCTCTTTTTCATTTCCCTAAGCTGATAGACAGGACTTGTCAAATGCAATCAAAAAAAAAAAAAAAACCAACCCAACAAAAAACCCACAAGCTCAAAACCTGCTACTGTTCTATTACATATTTCATGTTCTCTGTGTAGCAGGGAAGTCCCAGTCCTAAAGAATTCCCACTTCGAATTAGAAAAATCTTATAAAAGCCACACCTGGTTCTCACACAGCACACAATGAAATTGGGGAACTCATTGCCACAGGATGTTTCAAAGTCCATTGATAAAAAGGGATTTTAAGTGCATATAGACCAATAAATACAAGAAAAGCCCACCTGAGCTAGCAAACACAAAAGCTGTAGGTTGCCAGAAGTTAACACCACCTTCTGGAATTCTGTGAAGGCATTAGTGGCGTTGTTCTTGAACTCTGAGCATCAGCTGCTGGCTCCTGCTAGAGGCTGGAAGCTGGCTGAGAAAGACCTTGAACCAAGCACAACACAGCTGATCTTACAAACAAATTCTGTACAAGCATTATACCGTGCTAAAACCTGTAAGGTTTTTCATACAGCTCTCAAAGGTTAGGAAGACAGCAGGCCTGGGATAAATCCAACACCCAGCACTGCCTTAACTACTGACCAAAGCTTTGCCCTTCCCCTTTCTCCTCCCCTTTTTCTACCCCACTGGGCTTGGTTTAAAAAGTGGAAACATCTGAATCCTCTCTTTTTTTGGGCAGGGTGGGTCCCGAATGAGAAGCAAGCCTTAAGTAAACACACCTTTGCACTACATAAGCCAAGCTCAAAGATAGGAATTTCATTTCCTTTTCACGTGGGCCATATCTTTCAAACACATCGCATGGAGCCCAGGTATGCCGCACGGCATCATCCGTGGCTGCCTCATGCCCTGACACCATCCAAGCAGCAGCTGGCTCCCCATCAAAACCAGATCGTGGAAATCCTTGCCAGCCTCGGCCACGGTGTCGGGCTGGCATGAGCCGTGATCCCCTTAAACCTCTTCCCCGCTCCCGTGACACAGAGGCAGCATTGCTAATAGGGCTATGCAGCAATTAGCCATTAAGCCTGATATCCCATTAATAGTTGCCAACAGCAGATGCCTGGTGAAGGGAGGGAGAGGAGGGTAAGCGTACACTGGCATTTCCCCAACATACTCCCCTGTTTTCAAGTGGTCTGCAGTGACTTTGGGAGAGGGGTGGGATCTTTGTACTTGGACTGTAATTTCCTTTCTTACTAGCAAAGAGTTAGCCCCCAGTGTACCTCCCCTGACTAAAATAAGAAGCTTTGTGAATGGTGGGTTGTATAGGCTGGTCACCATCTTGCCCATAAATATTACCCAAAACACTTTATTTCCTGCAGAGATAAGAACATCTCCCATCTTTATAAGTTCCACATTGAAATCAATATGGTCTGCATTTAAAACGCATACACAAACATGCATCTATCTATCTATATATATACTGTATGTGTTTAAATACGTACCATATATACAGTATATATTCCCACATTGAGCAGGATTAAGTGCATATTTCCACTCAGAAATAAATAAATAAGCAACCATCAATTTCTCAATTTCTTCCTGCTGCGTGGCAGTGGTGAAAATTGCTTAGAAATAGGACTATTATAAATATTCTATATATAACCACACATTTGGAGGAGGGCGGGAAAAGGGGAGAAGGTTTGTATGTTTGAAAAATGTGAATACAAAGGAAAGCATAGAAACATATCCAGCTATTTCCACCTCGATGCTATTTATAGCTATAGTGTTACGAGGTGTTTGTTTAAAGGGGCACTGGCGGAGTATGGAAGGACCTAGCCCTCCTTCAAGGAGGCACGCAAACAATATTAACTTGGCAAAAGAAAGGCGTACTAATCTAGCCTGAAAAATTGTGTCTGTTCTTGCTTTTTTCCCCTGTGCCCGTAAGAATTGACGTTTTAAACTGTATTTGCTTCCTCATTAACACTTTTATTCCTCTAGCCTGAGGAGGTGGCTCACTGGTTTTGGGGTCGGGCCCCAAACCGAAAAGAGAAGAAACAGGGAAATTAGCAAACATTTCTGCCACCACCCTTCCCAAATTTCCCTTCTTTACAGCAGGCATTGGCAAGGGAGTCAAATTTCAAAATGTTCTGGTTAGCTCTGCAGTTGGTTGAAAGTAAAAATGAAAAATATTCACTCGAACACTGCCAATTCTTCTGTGAATGTATTTAGTTTTGAAATTCAGTAGAAATATTGAAATAATTGGGATGAAAAATTCAACCAGCTCCCTAGAGAATACTTTGCTTCTGAAGAGTTATAGTACAAACCCCTGAAGAGGTCTCTATTGTTCCCTTGTGAGATGCCATATGGAGTAGGAGGGGTGGGAACTCAAGGGAAGAGTTATGACAATGAAAACAAAAACATAAATAAAATAAAGGAAGTTCTGTGTTCTCTGCAGGGACATGACTAAGGACTCACCAGTCCAGCCACAAGAAATTTCTGCTCCTTGAGCAGTACAGGGATAAGACAGCAACAGCACAGGAGGGTTCTTTCAGTCCTGAGTTTTTACAGAAAACGTGGAGGCCAGCAAGTGAATGAGCATCCCCGGAGGCCCTCCGGCTGATTTTGCCACGCTCTAGTCAGCACTTCGCCAGCTCAGCCCCACTGGCCAGACAATTTCTGTATGTTTTTATTCATAATAGGGAATTGTGGCTGCCTCATGACAAGAATAAGATGTTCTCCCACATTCCTGCTTTGGGAAGATGTTGAATCAGGGGTCCTGGTTTGTGTATGTGGCCATGACTAGAGTGAAAAGCTATTGTAGAGTGTCCTGTGCTGCTCAGCATAAAGGGAAGACCTGTTTCTTGCTCTCCTGGAAGCCTGCAGAGATGGCCAAGGAGGCCCCTCATACGGCTGCACTGTTGGAGCCCATCAAGTTGTTCCCCATCACGATGTGCTCTTCCCATGCTAGCTGACGTGCAGGTCCTTACACGGCGCTCCGGCCCGTTAACTCCTAGCTCACAGGCATGAAATTTGCTCACAGTCCTATTGACGTTAGCAGAAAACACACTAGCGATAAACACACCCGTTCCTCCAACAAGAACTGCAGTATGGTAATGAATATCTCGGTTCATTTTTAAGAGGCTATCTGTTTTGTAATTGCAACTGATAGCTTTTTTAATAAGCTTATAAAACCTATCTGAAAGAAAACGTTGTGCCTTGGTTCTCCTCTCGCTTAATCCAACGCAGAGTGGGAGGGAATACAGTGAGGCGAGCGGGCTAGACTCACATCAGTTGAACTCAGGATAGCATTAATGGGAGATGAAAACTACACCGTGCCTGGCAGAAAACAGCTGTTGCAGGAGCCCGGTCCCTTCCTGCGGGTGGACGGGGACTCGCTGCTGCGGAAACAGGTCTCGGGTGGGGGCAATCAGCCAGCAACAGCTCTGCACCGCTCCTCCGTACCCCCCTCCTTCCCAAAGCTTTAGCTTCACACATGATTTTATTAAGGCTACTGGGCCGCTAATTCTAACAGCCTTGTTTTCTGTCTCCCAATGGGCTTGTTGACACACAAAAGCTGTCCTGCTTTGGCTCCACGATAGAGCCTGGAAACAGAGTGAAGGCATGCCTATGGGTAGGGGAAAGAGTCGCAGCAGTATAAATTACTTTTACACTGGTACGCACTGTGCTGTGCCGCTGTTACTGTTTTGGTAAAAACAATGCTTATGTCTATATAAAAACTGTATAGAAATCTAGTCGTAAAACAACAGCTATCAGATTCTGTGCTTAATTATATGCTTTAATTGTTTAACTGCAGGGGCGTTTGGCAGTCATAAATACACACTTAAAAAAAAAAAAAAAAGACTTGAAAGAAGTTGAATCAACCTGAGAAAATAAAATATCATCCTACAAAATGCTTGATATATTGTTACTTTGATAAGTTCAAACAAGTGTGACTCACTATACAACCATTCTATCAATTCTGAACAAAAAACTGCATGGGATTATTATGCTTTTAATCCAAAGAGCTGGGTATTTGGAATTCCTCAAGCCCTTTGTGGTGTCATATTAGCTAGACCAGTCTCTCATGAAAAGAATGTATTGTTGAATAGAGTTGAGTCCGGATCTCTGCTCCATTGGGTTGATAAAATGGCAGTTGATTTAAAAAGAACCAGCTTGTCTGGAGAAAGGATTAGCAGATTAAGAGACTGCATGTAANTTCTTTTCTTCCCTAGGAATGAATTTTTGGCTCTTGAATTTTGGACTCCCCAGGTTCCTTTGACGCTTTTGTGAAGCGATCCAGGGGTGCTAAGCAAATCTGGGCTGGGCCCCTGCCCTGGGAGGAGGCACCTGGCGGGGTCGAGGGGCTGCCGGGCAAGCACGGCAGGCAGACCCCAGCCTCTGCCCCGGGACCCCCCGCACTGCGCCCCATGGGCATCCCCTGCACCCCCAGGGCACCGTCCCTCTCGTCCTGCCTTCCATCTCAGCTGAGGATGGGCTTCTTCTCAAACTGGACAGATGCTACTTGTCTGCTTCATTAAAAAAAAAAAATCATAAATCAAAATTCATTGTTATTTTCAGTCCTTTCTCAACGGGGCAAATCATTTGAGAATTCTGCAGGAGTCTCATCCCCCCTGTTAAGAATAACCACAAATAATCTCCCTCAGTCTGTCATTTATTGCTAGCACTTAAATATACCTGTGCAATAAATTTTAATTGAGTGTTATAAACTTGTTCAATTACTGCCTTAAGCATTTGCGTACAGATGTGCATTGATGATGCCATATTGCAACTAGGAGAAATTTCAATTCACTCTTAAACTACCTTTCCTTTCACAAAAATTTGGACAACGTGACAATATGTTGTAATAAAAACTATGCGTTGTCATATGTATTTAGACCAATGGCTAACCTATTACAGTGATATGACAGTGATAATCACATTTTTCAGAAGAAAGTACATGTCTCCTCCTGGATCACAATGGAAAACCTTAATGAGGAAGTTTCTTCCCGAGCCTTTCCTCAGCCACTATTTAAACTATGCCCCAAAGTAGGAGGGTTGGTGCTGGTTCTTTTCGAAGAATAGCATCCCACCCATTTCACTGCAGATGTTTCCATTCACTGTACAAACATTCAATGAATTTTTCAATCCCACCAAATTCCTGGCCTCAGCCATGTCAAGAGACAAAGAACTCCACAGGTTTTTGTAAACTGTACAAAACCCAGTTCTTTTTAACCACTTTGAATGTACTGCAATTCACCTTCTCTGCTCCTTTTATTATTTACGTCTATGTTCTCTCATCTGAACAATCTCTTTCAAGAAATTATTCTTTTGAGAACTTTTGCAGGCATCTAATTATTTCTGTTGTCCATCTCCCAGCTGTTCCTATTTATTCTGTATCCTACTTGTGTAGGAGTGACCAATATCATGGGACACTGATATAATATCTTTATATTTTCAATATCATGTTCCATACTAGTTGTTTTTTTCCTACCACTTCACTGGTGTTTTTCTTAGCCACTGCTGTAGACTGAACAGTGATAACATTGAACTGTTCGGTTACAGACCTCTTTTTTTCCCCTTCAGTGATAACTTAGATAGATATGGGCTGTCCAAATACTCTTTTGAAGAGTCCCTTGGAGTTGTCAGCCAGGAATTTCCACCCTGCCCCTCAGGTTTCCCTTTTACTATGTAGAGTTCCATTAAAACCATTCAGCCACCTCCAGCTTAGCCCAAATCAGCTTTTCCTGCCTTACTTTTCACTTTTCCAACTCGATGGTAAATATATTTAAGCAACTACAAAACCCTAGGCACGGCGCTGATTATTTTGCCACGTTAAAAATGGACCGTTTACTTCCCTTCTTGGGGTGCACGTATGGGGACACACACACATACGTTTACTCACATCTAATCCGTGACAGTGCTTTACCAGTCAGCCCTTGGGTACTTGGCTTCCTTAGTAGCCTCTTGTCAGGGACTTTGTCCAAAGACTTTCTGCATGTCTATATAAATTATGTCAACCAGTTCTCCTTTATTCACTAGTTTGTTGACCTGTTCCCAAGTGTCTGTTATAGAGATGTGAATTTCCTTTATAGGGCCTGCATTGGTTCATCTATATCATATCAAGTAGTTGTTACAGAATTCTATTTTAAATAATCTCTTTATTCAGCCTGCCCAGCGCTTAATTAAGCCTTGCTGATTTGCAATATGCAGGATGAACACGTCCAAAGAGGCAGCCTTTGCGGGCTTCCTATAGAGCAGCTGATTTGAGCAGGATTATCAGGCTTTTTTCAGTAGCTCAGTCATGTCTTTCACAAATCACAGGTATGCACTTTTTGGTCCTTGTAACTTCTTGGTCTTTTACTGTTTGTATTACAGCAGCAGATAGGAGCCATAAACGAGGCCTCCATGGTGTTGAATGCTGCACAAAAGCAAACTAAAAGATACAGTCCGTCTCAAACCTCCATCCCTGTCTCAGTGCTTCCTTCTCTGTCAGTACATTGCATCTTCCCCCACTATCCCCTGCCGTAAGAGTTAATAGGTAGGTATGGCTTTTATTTGTCTGCAATATTGTTATTTTCCTTAAGTGTTCTTCTAACCTTCCTCAAGTGTAACAAGCATTTCCTTTGCAGTCCCACTGTTTCTAGCAAATCAATAAATTCTCTGCAAGTTGTTTGCGTCTTTATGTGCTCTTCAAATTCCCCATCAGCCTGCCTAATTTCCATCTTGTATTTTAGCCAGTATTGTTTATATCCTATTCTGCTAATGTCGCTAGGGTTGTTTTTCCATTTTCTGGTGATATTTGTACTGTGAAAAGCACAGTCTGACGGGATTATTACCCCTCTTTAAAATGCTGCTGAAGTATAAGGGGTGAATGGCTGACAGTATTAACACTACATTCAAATTGTCTAGCACAATCCACTGCAGAGAGATGTTGGAAAAGCGCAAAGTAACAGTAAAAATTTGTGGATTATTATTAATTAGATCAGCCCTCCCTTTATCACATAACACGTAGGAGTCAGATTTCTTCCATCTTGGAGCCAGGATAACAGCAGTAACCTTAGGGTTAAAGCTTTCTCCAGCTCTACAAAGCACCACGATAAGGCTTCGGCATATCCTTATATCATTTTATGCAAGCCAGACAAGGTGATTTATAAGTTATTCTCCCTGAGCTTCAATTAATTTCACTTAGGACATTTTCACAGTTGTACAATAAATGTTTAAATTAAGACATTTCGCTGCTCCCCACCCTGCCATGGAATGGAACTGAATATTAACTGGTTATTGGGTGCCATTCATGGCCTGTGCAATTACAGATAAGAACATCGATCTGGCAGGAAAACAAATTGGCTCTTAAAAGAGGGTGGTTTGGATCTGACAGGTTAAGATGATTAGGCGTCTCTCTAATGGATTCTGTATATTACTCCTGGATACACGCAGGAAGCAGACCATCCACCCCACTCCTGAGTACCAGACAATTACCTGCCCTCATGCAGGAAGCCCAACTTGCAAATTACCTACTAGGTTTCAGGCCAGTTGTTTGCTCCCTAAATTAACCTCCCTGCTTATCCTGTTGCAATAGAAGTTTATAGTACTGCCTAGATAAAGCAACATTTTAAGGGAAATTTAGAGCAAGTGACACTATGTAGTGACTGGTGTTAAGAATACCCCCTGCCACATGGACATTATCATCTGGTTGGAGTCTCAAGAAAAGAGATGGCTTTGCAGCAATTTTAGGCACACGGACACACAGACAGATCTGACAGGGGTCTGGAAGATCTGTTGCTACCTTACAGTTTATAGAAGGACATCGCTGCAGCTGTGAGAGAAAGAAATCAGAAGCCTGACACTTCCTCGGTCTCTTCCTTGGCCTGCAGCAAATCATGTAGCCTTACTTTGTCCCATTTGTCTTCAGGGAGCGATAAGTCATGGGAGAGGCAGGTATTTACTAGGAAAGATAGAGATTGTCAAGGAAATCAGAGTTTTGTGAAAACTGCTAGCTTGCAAAATGGAAGTATTTTCCAGGGAGGGTTTGGTTTTTCTGTAGATGTGACATAACCCAGGGAACCCTCTCTGATTTCCAAGTACAGCCCTGGAGAGCAGCTAGAAACTCCAACTCTCAGGGCTGGAGAAACCCACCAGTAGAGCTGACCAAGCAGATTGCCTTAGATCTGGGACCTCTGGGTTTTCAAAGCAGTAAAGCATGGAGCTGTCCTTGGGATTAATTCCAAATAAGGGAGGGCACTAGACTGGGATTTGTATTCCCTAATAAAGCATGAAAATATTTAAAATATTAAAACACTAAAATATTAAAAACTTCTGGGGACCTGAATTACCATCTTCCTCTCAGATCATAGTAAAAAATCAAGCATGTGTGTGCATATATGTGTATATAGTCTAGAAAAGTGAGATTCTGCAGCTTTAAAAAAAGAACAGAGACTTTTACCATGTCTTTAGGAGAAACTCCCTAATGCACAAGCTCAAGCATGGCCACCAGACACTGTACCTTTGGCAGCCATACCAAGGCATTGTTCTAGTTACTCAGCTGTATTTGGATTTAACCAGCCTAAACTATCCCCACATTGAGTTTGCACTGGCCAAAGATGTGAGCACAACAACGTCTGGTCTGAAAATAACCGATCTATAGTTCTGCACAACTCCCGGGTAGGACAATCAATTCTACTCATTTCTTGTCTTCAGAAAGGTCACTAGTCATGTTATTAATGTGCTACAAATACAGGCTACAGATTTCCTTCGCAATTGCTGGCTGGTCTAGTTTTTCATTTTCTCACAAAGCAGACATGTCTTCTCACTGGTAAGTATTTCCACTGGCCATGGAGGTATGACCCTTTTACTGTAAAGGGCTTGAGAAATTAAATGAAAATCACCCTAGACATCTTAGTAATATTATTCACAAGTCCCAAGAATGGTGTTTACATACAGATATCTTAGTGTTGGTGGTCGCATTAGTATCAAGGGTCCTGCTTCAACCTGGACAGAATTATACACACAGATGGCTTTGTATCAGGATAAATTTGGGCCAGACTGGCAGTTATATCATATGGAGAATTGAGTTTCTTGATCACGGCACTAGGCTTTAATTTGATAACTTAATCTTATACAGGAAGATATCCTGTTCCCAACTAAGTGACATTATCACTGCTATGCTTTTTCTCTGCCTGCCCACCCACCCACCTCTCTCTCCAGTCTCCATTGGATTAGCAATACAGTCAGCAAAAATGTTGCTATTTTGATTTTGATGATAGTCATAATGAAGCATGACTCGTCAGAGGGGAGCGTGAATTCCCATGACACCAGATATTCAGCAATCTCACTACAGCACATCAGGAATCAAACTCCTCATGAGAAGAACCCTCATGGAGAAAAACAAAACAAATCTGAAATCAAATATCAAATTGCTACTTTCCATTGCTTGAAATTCAATTTCAAATTTCAAGCAGTTCAAATAGCTTGAATTGAGTTTATAACCTTTTCATGTTCTTTGCAAGGTGGCTTGCTAGATTTCCTTCAAGTACTAACCTCTCCTTATAGAGTAAAAAATACAAAGGATTTGATATTTTTCCCCCATGCTCATATTTTTTAAAGGAGAAATGCATTTAATGTTTTCTGTTTGGGAAAACAGTAAGAAGATGAAAAAGAATGAAGAAATATGAAAAATAATTCTCCATCCCTTCTCTCATTTTATGACTAATCTTGTTCAGAGTTTTGGAAAACCTAATGAAGTTGCAAAGACAAAGAGGTTCAGATTTTTTCCTCCAGATTCCTCCCCTGTGTTGTGGGCCATCTGTAGCTGCAATGAAAGACATTTTCCACTCAGTTAATCCAGAGACTAAACCTTCCAAAACTCGCTACATGTTTTGTGTTAAGAATACATTGTGAGATCCTGTTATCAGTGCAGCTTGAGATACTGCAGTGACATAAAATCTTGCAGATAATACAAGCTGAGCTGCATTCAGAAAGCACCTGATAAAACCAGCAGAAATTCAGAAAACCCACCTTTTTAACCAAATGGCCTCCCTTGTCCCTCCCCAAATCTATGCCTAGTTCTTGACTTTTTATGAGCAGTTTGGATTTAGACTTGATCCAAAGCCCTTGAAATCATTTGAAAGATTTGTATTGACCTCAACAAGCCTAACATCAATCCTGAGGACTACAAAGGAGCTATTGCATCTTTAAAATACAAAGATGAAGATTTGTGCCAAAAACGTTTCTCATTTCATAGGTACAGCTGCCACTTGTCCCTTGATATTTCCATGGTGGTCTGGAAACTGACTGCAGCATTGGACCATAAATCCCTATCTTGTCCTCAGTGGTAAACTCTTATTTAATCTGTACCTGACTCTGCTCTAGTAAAACCAGTGGCAGATTTGCCAAAGAGGTAAATGGGAGGAGGATCAAACCCTTAATGAATGCCATTTGTTAAGTCTTTCAATTTAGCAATGCATCGTGTGCCACTCTTAATAAATGGCTGCTCATTCTATAGCAAAACATACAAAGTAATTCTAGCGCAGAATAATCACAAGGAAAGACAGATTATAAATTCTAGCAGTGAAATGTGATAATGATAAAAACCACAAATGGACCCAAAAGGGGTTGTGACAATTGAAGCCAGATTCATTAGAATGCATGCACAATATAACAACTTTGGGATTGTGCTGAGCTGGGCTTTAACCATGTAAATCACACCATAGGACTACACCAGCTGAGGGTCTCGGCTCTGCACAGCAGTGTGGACAGAGTGTTCAAAATATCCACCCGAGTACCCTGTGACATCAGTTGGGGACCTCTCTGATGGACATTGCCTTCACAGAGCTTCCTCACAGCACTTGCACAACTTCAGCATTGATGCCAGGAGCGTAGTTATTCCTTCTTTAGAGTAAGTTCAAATGGGGCTTGATAGTTACCTAATTTATTTTTTTTTTTTTAATTGAGCTGGTCTATTTGTATAAGTAGATTCAGTACTCATGAAAGCAGGCCTATTGATCAAACCTGACCTATTTTCTTGGTCCACCCACCAATAATGTACCATGCAGCAGCAACACAAACCTATACCACCCTGCTCCATCAATATCCCTCATTTGCTCCAGCAATGACAAGATGCATGTTCAGTGTTTGAGGCCTGTTCAGTCATTGATCTTATTAATAAAATTGTCAATGGGAATAGATAGGTAAATTATCATCAATTGCAGAGACAGCTTTCGTAACACAGACACACAACCTAGACTGTGCTGAAAGCAGCAACTCATTTTTCATAGGCCATAGAGCAGCCAGCCAGTGATAGCTCCCTTTGGTTGCAGTTCTGCATATTCAAATGAAGACTGCAGAAATTACACATAGTAACTGCATGTATCTATGGAGTCCCTGCACTGCTTAACTCTGTAGAAATTGAGCATTTTCAAGAGAGTTTAAAAAAAACCAAACCCACAAACAAACTGTCCCCAACATCTTGATGATTATTAACTTAACAAATATTATTAACTTCCATTAACAGAATGGGGTGCCATAGATACTCAATAATTCCACAGAAAAACCAGCGACAGGATTCGGATCTCCTGAAACATAAGCTAGAGTTTTAACGTTTTGCTCCTTCTTCCATCAGATGTCTTTTTTTGAAGCGAAACATTGGGAAAAAACAAGGCTGCTCAGTGGAAAAGCTGTACAGCTTTGTAGCCCTGTTCCAGGCCCCGTGGCCTTCTTTAATATATTTCTGTATTGAAAACCAGCACCCGTATTCTGAGAAATTGAAGTCAACATTCTGCATGACACTCTTTCTTCCGAAATAATATTGCAGAAATTCAGTATTTATCAGAAGAGATTAATTGAATCCCAACAGTACTGTACATCAAATGAAGGAACAGGGCCCCTATTTATCTCTTAAAGTTCTGAAAATGAAAAACATCTAATCACCAGTTCCCTTTGATGAATGCCTCATTGTTCGCCTCTACGGAGAGGCATTTCATATGGCACTGGCAATACAGTGTTGCTGGGGAGGGGGAAGTTGCAAGACTGCTTTGAGAATTTAAGTATAATTACATTTACGTCCACCCAGAAAGTATAAGTTTTCATGATACAGTATTTTTTTTCCCCTCCCAAGAAAAAAAAATGTTCCTAAGGCGGAGCAAGCGGAAACTAATACAATTAAATACTTTGCTTTGCCTGCCAAGGACATTTGACTGCTACTGTGCTACATCAGGTATGTAATGAAAGGCAAATGACAACGAATCTTAATGTGGTGGGGAGCTTGGGTAACTGTAGTTTTATGTCAGGGATAGCTTGCTAGAGAAAAGCTGCATTGTATCTAGGATTAGCAGAACTGCAGGATTTCATTAATGACCGAACAGCTTTTTAGCAAAACAAAGATAGTTAGGGAGTAAAAAGAGAACATGACTAGAATGTGTACCACTAATTGGAAATGTATATTATCTTCACTTTGTTAGGGAGGAGGCACTGGGGTGCTCTATATTGTCATCTGGAGAATGTCAATTTGTACAAAAGTTTTTCCCAGATTGGGATGCTGGACTATGAGGCAGCAACAGTTGGAAATGGCCGGGTTTAAAGTAGACACATTTAACAGGGAACATCCTGGAGTCAAATGGGAAATGGGTTCCCGTCCTGCCAGCGTTGGAGGTTGCACATCTCCACCTCCTCACCCTCCAGAACCAAGAAGAAAGGGACAACCTCAGCAGGTTTCACACAGGTTGGATTTCTGCCTTTTAAAAAACCCATTTCTCTCTTTTGAAACTATAAATTATATTTGCAAAATGGAGTGGCCTTTCACACCAGAGAAGCAGACTTCCTTTTGGACAGCTAAGCTTTTTTCAGACTCATCAGCAACACTTTCTCACAGGTAGCTTCACTTCGAGTAAGCCATCATTTTCATTTGCAAAACAAACTTCACTGTAAAACTGCATCTCTTATTCTACATGTATAGTACCTCGCAAAGTCTATTAAAACCAGCAGGAATTTCTGCACGGCTCATTCTCTACTGAGCTTTGTATTGGCCTACATTTCTCAGTCTTTAATTCAGTCTGCGGCCACTGAACTCGGAGCTTTTGGTTTTTAAACCTACAGAAAAATATGAGATGTCTATGCTCATACCCAGCAACTTTACCCAGGACAGAGAGAAAAATAAATGTGGAAGAATAACACCACCCCACCCCGCTTTTTGCAAAACCTGAAATTATTGATGGGACAGATCCTCCTTGTATACTAAGATCCCTTTGCAGGGCTTGGGGGTGTGACATTTACACCCACTCAAATGTTTTTCTACATGGTCAAAGTGGTATAAAATAGCTCAAGTCAAATGACAATTAAGCTTATTACTTGAGACAGATTTTTTTTTTTTTAACTGCTTGCCCTTGACCATTAGGCATAAGGGAGGGGGGGAGGGAATGAAGGAGGGAGGAAAGAGAGACTCCTTAAGACAATTTTGAAACAGTCCAGTACTTTCCTGATCACTTTGCAAAGTTGAAATATGATTACATCCTTTTTGCATACAGAAAGAACCCATTTACATGAAAAATTAGCTGCCTTAACAGGTCAAGCACATAGTTACATTAATGTTGTGTAGAACAATAAATCAACTTCGATCTCCAATTGAAAAAATGCTAATTTAGTTCAGTGATTCGCTGATTGTACTTCCCGTGCGCCCCAGCGATAGAAATCTTTTCTTTTTATTTAATGTGAGACAGTGATTTGACGGCCCTCCTAATGGTGCTTGCAGACTATCAGCATTTCAGTGGAATTCTGATCATGGTTTTAATATTCCATGCAGCTTTGCCCCCTCTGATTTCATGCTGAAACATTAACAAGAGCTGACACTGGAGATTAGAAGCAGACAGCTGGAATGCCAGGTCTTTGTTGCAGCATGGACATGAGCCAACATCGTTCAACCGCAGCCAAGAGGGACCTGGGAAAGTCTTCTTAAGAAGGGGAGGTAGAAAGGGGGAGACAAGGTAGTTTACTGAAGGGCATATACAAGTAGATAATTGCAGAGTCCTTTCATCTCTTAAAGCCAAATTCTAATCAATCCTGGTTTATTAAGGGGAAAGAGGGTCATTAAAGGTAAATTTTGCACTGAAAAAAAAAAAATCACCATTTATACTCGGCTAGCATAAAAGTTTGCATAGAAAACAACTGCATGTCCACAGGCACCTCTAATTTGTCTGCCTAACAATCATGATTATTTGCAGTGCTTCTATTTGAAAATGCAGTGCCGGTCTCCTTTAAAAAAGATTTAATCCACTTAGTTCCAGGTGAATAAATTGAGAAATAAAACTGGATTTATGTGCTGGTGCAGTGTGTGAACTGTAAATTCCCAGGCAAAAAGGAGGAGGTAGTATAACATAACATTCTTGTGTCTAATAAATTGTTTCCTGAGAACAGAAACTTAATAAAGATACATAATTTCATCCAAACCATGAAGTGACTCTTATTCTTCACACATTCTTCGGAGAGAAACAGGGAAGAGACAAGGGATGCTCTATGGCGAAGCTGTGTGGGTTTTGCGGGCTATTTTGTGTTGTTTTGTTTGTGTTTTTTTTCTTTTAAATAAGAACTTCTGAAGTGTAAAAGTTGTAGAGGACAAACAGAGCTGATAGTCAGACAAACTCTGGCCGTGATAAATTCAAATTAAGCCAAGAAAGAAATTTCAAATGAAGGCAGGACTGGGGGAGGCTTCTGGGGAAGAAGCTTATCCTGGAAATTAAATATCTGGAAAAGGGTGGTAACCCAAGGAGCAGGGGTCCCTCAGAATGGGCTTGAGCAAGTGGTTTATCCAGTCTTGACCAAATACATAACCTTGGGCAAGTCACTTAATTTCTGCATCTTCAAGCTTTCTTCTCTCCTGAGCGGATGAACTTTCTCATTTCCTACAGTGAGCCTCGATGGCTTGAATTCTCTCAGCTAGAGTGCTCAATAGTACTGGTTCTTTCCCAAAACAACATTTTTTCTCTCTCTCTATCTACAGTTATCAGTTATTATGAAACTGAGTCAGCTCGCCTACCGTGCTCAGGGCTACCCAAACACAGAGGAGCTTACAGCCTAAAAAGCAGGGACAGATGCAGGAGGGCGAGATGCAGATGAAGAGCCCAGTCCCAGAGGGCAAACGCATCCAGGCACAGGCCCTCTCAGCTCCAGCGACTTCGTGCTCGGGGAGAGGGGTTCACCAGCGTGGGGATCTTTACAGAGTGGGGACTGGAGTGATTAATGTGTTGACTGGCCTTTTATTTACTTATTTAATAATTCCCATCTGCCCCTTTCACAAGCCATTCCTAGTTCCCTTCCTTTTCAATCTTAAAGAGGCACAGCATAATAAACAAAGAGCAAATATTTGCACTAATAATCAAAAGGTGAGCTACAGATTCAAAATATTAGTAAAGAGTGTGTGAATGGAAGGCATTCCATTTAATACATTGCCTTTATATATTTCTTTCCACCAAAGGCATAAAACTACTTCCTGAAAATGATTTACAATTACCTTCTGCCTCCTTTGATTTCTGTACAAGCCTGGAACAGCCCAGATTTACAAATCCCATTGTTAATTATTAATCCTCATAACAGCACCTCTCAGGTCAGTAGTACGAGTATAATGGGGTCTGCCGAACAGATAGGTAAAGTAAGGCACAGAAAGGAGTTAAGGCAGCCTCACCAGCAAGGACACGGCTCGTGCTCCAGCGATCAACTAGTGAAGGTGAGATGTTGGAGAAGGTCCAGAATCAATCTGCGAAGACCACTCTACAGGTCAGGAACAGCAGGACAACCATCCACAGCAAAGCTTAGGTGAACTTGGAGGGCCCACATCTGGGCTTAAATAGAGCTGTGGGGGCCATGGGCAGCAGGCTGCGTGGGTGGAGGCCACAGGTAAGGCTGGGCAAGGCCATTAACACCTGCTGGTGCGCTCAAGTCCCTGACCAAATGCAAGAGGCAGTTTACTGACCTACTAATGAGTTTCTTCCCCTGGCTGATCACCCCCATTTTAAAGGAAAAAAAAAAAAAAAGTATCACTTAATTTCCATTTTAAATTTGCCTGGCTTGGTAACAGGCTTTTATGCTTATCTGTAGTAGATTAAGTGGCCTTTTGGTATCTAGCATTTTCTTCTCATGAATGTACCAGTGGAGTGCCAGTATGGAGTAATCAAGTAATCTCTCTCTATTCTTTTTCCTAAATAGACAGCTCTTTCAGTCTATCACTGAGAGACACTTCCTTTACCCCTCAAACTACTTTTGTGGCTCTTTATAAAAACAATGTGCATATCAGAATTATATACAGCACCAATTCCTGTAAATGACTTTGAGTAAGGGTGGAAATACCCTTCCTCTTGCTACACTCTGCCTTCACATCTGCCTCCTTAAAGGGCTGCATGAGATCTTTAGCCAGAACCTCATGTGACAGCCTGCACTGAAGCGGTGTCCAGTCTGACCCCTGCAGCCTTCTCAAGCTCCCTTCCCGAATTTTACACCCTTTTAGCAGGGCTGCTTTGCAGTCCTATGCAAAGTTAGTGTTGCACTGATGTCTGTGGATTAGGCCCATAGCCCCTGACCAGGGATGGGGATAGATTAGAAATCTGTCAGTGCAGACACGTTGGTGGGGATGGGGTGTAGGTACTCGATATCGGTATGCTAACAAATGCCTATTTAATACCAATACAAACAGTTCCTACAGCTCTAAACCTTGCTGTCATACCTGAACTTTCCAGTCCAGTCCTGGCAAAGAAGCTCCATTCCTTGCTCCCCTGTAGGACCCTTCTTTCTGTTTCTGTTTGATCTCACTCCCCTCTGCATTACCCTTTCCACAGCCACACAACACTCCTTGTGATGTCCAGGCCCCTGTTTTGGAATCTTCTGTGGAAATGTTTTGCTATGTAAATACAAAACATTGTCATTTTTGTAGAGCCTCCTGTTGTATGTGCTTTCCTTCTGTTAACTAAGTCGTCGTTGTCTAGACTTGAGCTCATTACAAGGAGTGCTAAGACTCAGCATCCCTTCGTAGCTAAGTCAACGTGTGACCCAAGTGATAGGGCTCCAGGTTGGATAAGGAACACGTTCTTGCAGATGTAAATGGCCTGGGAAGAGAAAATAAAAGCCAAACCAGGCAATGAACGGAAATGGAATGGCCATCATTGAATCCACGAATACTATTGACCTTTCTCAGATTCACATCATTATCTAAAGTTCACCAGAGACCTTCCATGCTTGTTATCATTATCCCTCATTAGAAGTCACTCTAGAAACATTTACAAGCTTCTGAAATGCTTAGCTAATTGCTTTAATAAGGCAATATCAATACTAAGCAATAGCTCCCATGATTAGATAGAAGGCAGGGTCCCTGCGGACTATGTCTTCTTGGGTTTTACATACTGTGTTGGGGGCCTAAGGGAGAAAAGAAAAAGACTTTACTTTCAGAGTAAAGCGCTCACACTAGACATAAAATGCTCTGATGTTCCAGATTGAAGCTATATTTTAAATAACTGGCGCTACACCATTCTAGTCAATAGAGGATATGAACATTGTCTGAAATATGACTGCATGGTCCTTCATATAGAAATGCTTTGGCGTGTGTAAGCAATCCAAATTTAGAATGGGAAGGTTGGTGAGCTTCCAAAGCAAGCCATTTCTCATACAATTTTACAAAATAGATAAAACATTTCCCTGGGCTTGATCCTCAGCCAGCACAAACTAGTGCAGCTCAGTTTTACTCCAGCAGAACTTCCCTGATTCATACCAGGTAAGCATCTGGCCCACGACGCGTCTGAGCACTGTTTCTTTTAAAGATGGAGTACATTACTGGAGAACAAAGGCGGACCACATGTGCAAACACATATATGTCAACACAGGCACATCAACCTGCTGTCATCCCTCAAATCGCTTAGCAGTCATGCTCAGAGCCTATGAGTAAACTAAAACACAGGACTCGAAATGCATCGTTCCCCATAACCAGTGCTGGAAATAAGCAGATGAGCCAGGGGAAGTTTCCTCCTGTATTCTGTTCCTATCATGCTGGGTTGCATGTGGGAACATATTGTGCTTCCCATGAGCTGTCAGTCCAGCTCCTTTCACCTCTACTGAGTTTAGACATAAACATTTTATAACAAGTATTTTTTTTCGTATGCTCCGCCTCCACCCTCCTCAGTATGTGTCCCTAATTTCCATTAATGCGCACAGGATGCTTCCAGGGGAGGGCAGAGTCCTTCAGAAGATTCTGTCACTATGAGGGTGAACCACTTCTGTGCTACCTGTCACTTATTCTGTCTTCTGGAAGGACGAAACGGGTACCAGGAACCCGTGCACCACCATTATTTGTCTGCAAACTCCCTCATCAGCTCTCATTTGCTGACTCGCATTCAATGTACAAACCTGGAATCACTTTAAATGGGGAAAAAAGGAAAAAATACACATACAACAAACATCAATACATATTTAATGAGGTTTGATAGCTCTAAATTTACTCAGATCGATCTCAGCAGAGGAAGGCTGACTGTTCAAATTTACAGTAACTTGAGTAAGATGGCACGAGGATGCACAAATACAGTTTCTGTGGACTAGGAAAGGCTAGGGCCTCAGACTGCTCCCAGCTCTGTTGTGAACTTCTGGAACTGTGAACAAAAGCAAAGAATTCAAGTCTAAAATAACGGAAGGTTTTTCTTCTGCGGAACCATGACTAAGCTTAAAAGGCCTCATGAGTCTCTCTGCCAGCCACAGTCCATTTGTCAATCTGACTCCAAGTCCCCAGTTTTGGAAAGGATATCTGTGTAAGCATATGGGGAACTTTGAAAAGTCAGTAATTATTTAGAAACATATAATAAACCAAGACAAAATCAAAAGAAAGCTAAAGAAAGGAGTCAATGAGACTTTTTTTTCTTTTCTTTTAGTTATCTTTATGGGCTCAAATAAATCTCTAGTTTCTGCGGATGATCTTCTAGAGTTGAATATCAAAGTTGCTTTTTTTACAGTCTTAGAAATAGAGGCATAGAATGGCAGAAGTGAAGTGACTAGTCTAGTACCTCATCATGAGTCAGAGCATGAATGAATGTCTGAAATATTAACATCAGTCCCCTTCAACAACCGCAGGGCATCACTGCCCACTAATAAAACCAGGCAGGGGAAATACCCTTTTTCCTCTTGATATTCTCTACTTCTCATAACCCCACAAAATCCTTATCTACTTTGTTTTCTCTCTAAAACAGGCCAGAGCGAGGATTACCATACGTACAACTGAGTACATCATTAGATCATTGATCTACCTGACATTGTTAAATTAAGCGATGCTACAACGCTGCAGCGAGAACCAGCAGTTTGGAAAGGAAAAAAGCGATCCGTGGAGTTGATGCAGCTACGGACTCAGGCAATGGGTCTACACAGAGAGGGCACGACAAGAGTCACGGGCATTTTGGGGCATGAGTAGGGGCATGGACACGTTCAGGGACAGGGGCCTCCTGCAGCAATGAGGCACCCCAAAGGAACCGCCTGACAAGCTATTTTTGCTAAAGTGTTCAATTTGGTATTGCAGTTGCTTCTCGCTAAGGATCCTACTTTCCACAGTGAAAACAAGAGAAGAAGTGAACCAGCGAAAGTGAGAGAGAGGGGTGGAGAACGCACAGCCAGGTCAGGTTCCTCTCAGTTCTGTATGCATCATGTTATTAACTTTGATGGCATGACCTTGTCTTTTGTGAGAGAAAGGAGACCAGAATCAGGCCATTAGAAAGCAGAATAGACAAAGCAACCCCTCCTATTTAATGGCAGCAATGCGTCAGCGTCATTATGGGGACAAAATCACCTTATTTCAGGAAATGGAGAGTTCTAAGAGCTGGATATTTACATTTACTCTTTTATATCCTTCTTCAGGGACTGGTGCTAAAATGAGATACTTCCCTGAGAAGCATCAGAGAAGGTGAGATACCTCCAGAATAGATATTGGCATTTCTAGAAATTATTACAAAAAGGTGACAAGCTGAACATCAGCTTTGCTTGGCAGCTCACTACTGATCCTTCCCACAGGCATCAACAAACGCGTGTGCAGTCCGGCAGGACCAAGCTGTCTCTGAGGCTCTAGCTGGCAGAAAGACACTTCTCCACTCACAGTGGGACAAAACCTTCAGCTTTTTCAGCAACAGTGACAACTTCTGCAATTAGTTCCGTGTTTTCCAAGACACAAGTCTGCAGCACATATAAAATGGGAACAATAGGGCCCTCCCAAAATAGACTGGATTTCATAACAAACTAAATACTGAGCTATTGTCAAAGAGTGCTATTGTATAGGGCCATGGCAGAACATTTGGCTCCAATACTCAGTAGTGAGGGCCATGCCTATTGCATTATAAAAAATGCTATGGCATCAGTTTTCACTTTGTAATGGTGTTTACTCGGCAGATAATAGCAGATAATTCCTCCAGCCATTCTGACAGCTTCAGCTGACCAACATATCCAAGTTCAGGTTTTGATACTAATGAAGAGACGATTTTTTTTTTTCCTGTTTGTTTTTACCTGTTAAATCTCTGTCAGCAATTTTAGGGGAAAAAGAAGCCATAAATAAGATCGTGGAGTGGACTGAGGGGCATTTTTAATATTGATGAACTTTAAAAAAAATTGAAAAGAAGTTGGCTTTTAAAAATGAAATAAAGAAGATAAAGTCTTCTTTCTTGTTTTTGGCAGGGGATCCTCTAGTAATCATTTCATTTCAGCTTCTACAACTTATATTAGCATTCTTGAGATCAAGTGGTCATAAGCCAAACAGTCAGCAATTCCCTTCTAGACAACCATTTCTGCTTTGAATTCAGCCTGGCAGTAAGTATTTTAAAGGTACACTTGAAGGAAGTGCATCACTTTTAAGGGAGGCCTGCTGAAATGAGATGAGCTTTGAGGATAAGGCGTTGCTGAATGTGATTATACACAAAACCAATGGCTTCCACTGACAGAAGACTGAAGCCTGGAACTGCGTCCAAAGCCAGTTGAAGTCCATCAAAAAAGACTCACCAACCACTGATTTTAGTGACTTTGGGATTAACCCCTGTGTTTGCAAATTACCAGAAGCAACAGAACATAATTTTACCTCTCCAATAATCCTAAAACTCACTCGCAACAATTTAACAAAACAAAATAAAAGTCTCCAAGAACTTTTTGTTTCTGGATCATCCCAGCCCATAGTCCATGAAGTGAATTATTCTGTTGCTGATCTTGTTTGTGCAGCTACGTTCTGGAAGTGAAATAGTTACTAAACTATTTAAACTATTGTGTGTGGGGAGGATCAAACCAGCATTTTTGTTCATCAATTCAGATTAAAAATTTAATTTCATGGTACAATGAACCCATACAGAGTTATATCTATTAAGGTCACCTATTTCTTGTACTTCAGCTTACTTTAGGTATTGATGACTGCAAAACTCTTTAGAAGATAAGAATCACAGCTTCAGACTTCTCAGCTCTCACAGTTTTACTGTTAGACACAATTTTCCTGACTCTCAAATACCTTGGACTTCATGTTTGCAAGTGAAGGGAAAAAAAAAGAAACTCTCTCTCTCTCTCTCTCTCTCAGTTGCTGCCTGGAATTTTTAAATAACGGAGATCTGGCTTTAATTGAGGCTTTCATTGTTTGAAAAGGAGCTACAAGTATTTCTAAACTAAAATATTTGCATAGTTTCTTGCTCACTCTGCTAAATCCTGAGAGGTGCTGGACGTCTCACTGAACTGTCCCTTCTAGAGAACACAATTACTATCCTGTTGCTGTAATGGAAAAGACTTGAAGAAAGGTCTTCTGAATACATATTTAACATCTAAATGTTTTCCTTGCTGTCTTTAGGCCAAGTCCTTACTCGATTGTTACTCAAACAAAACTCCCATTCATGTCAAAGCAAGCCAGCCTTTCATTAGCTCAGGAATTTAGCAAATTTGTGGTTAGTGCATCCAGAAATTGGTAGCATTTAATTGATCAAATAAAATAATTTTTAAAAGGGATTTTCACCACTGAAACAAAGATGTGTGGCCATTTGGAAACACTTCAGAATAAACTCACTGGCTTAGCCAATCCTTTTTTTTTTTCTTTTTTTTTTTTCTTTTTTTTTTTTTTTTTTTTTTTTCTTTTTTTTTTTTTTAAGAATCTCTGGCTCTTGAGTGCTTATTACTGGGTACTGTCAAACACATTGCCTGGGAGGAGCAGTGTTGTCCCAGTGATCTGTGCCTCGGGAGGTGATTTTTGATATAGCCATCCCAGACTCACAGAGGGCCTTAAAGAACAGGTCCTTGTAATGTCCTGATAGCGAAATGGAATCAAGGACAGGACTGTGTGTTTTTGGAGGTAGATATTACTATCACCTTTGCTCTGCGCTATAAAGAGTACCAAAGTCTCCTATATCACCTGCCTGTGATTTTGTCTGTAACTCCTGATTTCGTTGCATTTAGTTTTGGGTACCCCAGAACAGGAACTCAGCTTGCTCAGACACAATTTGCTCAACAAATCACTGCTGTCTTATTCTCCTCCTTGTTATCCTCTAGGTGTGAACAAATACTTGGTTCAATTATTTTTTTCCAGTAATTTTCCATGGGCTGGCACTGAAATGACTAGTCTGTGATTCTCCACTTCCCGGACTTCACACCTCCCCTTCACAACTTTTTTTGGAGCTAAGCATCACGCGTGTCCTTTCATAGTTGTTTCTTCCCTCATCCTCCACAGTCTCAGAGATAGCTGTTAACAGTACAGAGATTGAACCAAGCAGTCTGTAACTCATAGAGGATGAAGATCATCAGGCCAACTTCAGATGTCTAACTTTCCAACACCATCCAAAAATGAACAAAAAGTGGCACTACGTTCAGATATTTCACCATCACACGATACCATCGCTCTTCCTTCACTGCGCAGGTCAAGTTTTCCCTTGTCTTTCTCCTATTTCTAATGAGTTTACAGTCAAACGTTGAGTTGTGTTCAACTGCAAACAGTTCCTTGAAATTAAGGATTACATGCCTAGACAGACAGAAGTACCTTAGTTGCTTAGCAGCAACTGCAGCAGAGAAAGCAAGCAATGGACAGGACAGGGCTAGTCAAGCCAGGGTTACCTTCAGTTATTACCAGGGTCTGAAACACTGAAACTTTTATCTATGGGACGGTCAGCATCTCGCAACTGAGTTTGTCAGGTATCTGCAGTGGAAACAGAAAGTGAGAATAACCTAATCCAAAGCCCACTTTGAATAATGACCTGAGTTTGCAAATTGGCAGTAGCAACCACTGTCATGAAAAAAAAAAAGCTCACTTTGGTTTTAGCCTCTTATTTGAGAAATAAGTAAATGAACACATAAATACTTGACTGTCTGGAAAATGTTTAACTTCTACTGCAACGCAAACAAAAGGTAGTGTTTTACATGATGAAATTTAAAACATACTCTCTTTTTGAAATGCTGTGCTGGAATCATATATGTGTATGTATGCATGTACGTATGTGTCTTGTACTGTTTAGTTATGGCAGGAGAGAAAATATGAAGCAGACCTCAGCAAGGTTTTGGAGCTGCTGGACCTGCATTTTCTCTTGTAAATCAGAAATGACTCCACTGAAATTATGTTCTGAGACCTAGCAGCGTTAATCTCCATCTCTAATTGCTGTCATTCCACCCCATCTGTGATTCCGTGCTGCAAAGCAGGGTAAATCTTTGACTCTGCGTACCTACGCACTCCCCTCCCTGTACATATGCCTGGGACCCGTCCTGTGACCGGATATACCAGCAAACTTGATTCTGCAGTTGATTCAGTGCAGAAACATATGCTTGTTTCATATCTAATCTGTGACAGCATATGTGTCTCTTATCCACTGGCCTCGGGAACTGGAGTGTGTTTGTGCCATGCACAGCACTATTAGGTATTTCGTCCAAGAATGTCTCTGAAAGAGCTCTCTTGTCTACAAATTGGGGAGATATTTTCACTGCTGAACTGGAGCAATCTCCATACTCCTCTTCCTGACCAAAGGGGAATCTACAAAGATAGCATTTTCAAGCAGCTGGAATGACTCATGGCAAGGGGACGGAGCCATGTTGTCTCGGCATGGGCAGCTATTAATGGTCCTCCCCTGTAGTTGGCCCTGGATTCAGTAACACGATTAGCCACGCTACTATATATCAAGTTCATCGTGTGAATGGGTAACCCAAAGATGAGTTCATGCAGGGATATCAAAGTGAACCAACAAAGCCCCCAAAAGTTGTACAGACTGCCTGGGATTTGCAACAAGGATGAATTCATCTGCCTTTGGGAGAAATGTTTATTTTCTTTTTAATTGTACTGCAGCCAGGTAAACTGAGAAGGAGGACAACAACTAACAATATGATAAGGAAGGACATTGGACACAAGTGGGAGGATTTTTTTTTAAGGAAGGGTGGAAAAAAGAAAGTGTGGGGCCAATTGCCCTAGGGAATATCCTCCTCAGTCCTCAAGAGCAGGCGTGGGAAGAGCCAGGAGAGCTGATGGTGCCTTCATCTCTCTGCCATCCCTCTGCGCAGGACCAGCACAGGCTGCCTGAAGAAAATGTGGTGCTTTGTGGTCTGTCAAGAGTTAATAGGTAGTGGCAGTGGGAGGGGAAAACAGGACAGACTGGAATCTAATATTCTCTGGTGGTTTCAAGCTTCTGGAATGGTCTTATAGGATGGATCAGATAATAGAAAAGAAAACGTGGAACTAGGTCTGGTGTGTGCTGGACCTGGCTTGACCTTCTGTATCCTAAACTCCAACTATCTCCAGAAAAGGTGAGAAATTAAAAATTTCTTTGATTGTCCTCTGAGAAGGGGCAAGCACGGCCAGGGCTTGAGCTTCTTTGGTTCCTTCCCACCAGGGCCGCAAAGGAGCAACGGCATACAGAGATGAAATAAGCAGTTCCGCAAATCTCTTCTACCTGTGACAAATCACTTCCTTTAAAGCATTTTTGTTTTCCTTTTCTGGATCAGTACCAACCCTTTGGTGTCAAACTGTCCAGATATGGGTAGTGAATTTTTCTTTTAGCTGTTCAGTCATTTAGAATGCTTTAACCCTAGTCTGGACAATGGCACGGATTCAGAAAGCCTTGCTCAGTTGAGATTAATAACCTATGTACTCTGCTTTATTATGTGAAAGCAGCTCATCGTAACCTGAACATTCTCTTACCTGGCTGTTACACGAGCAGTTTGGCTCATTGTAATTGCTTCCTGAGACTCATTTGTTTTCAAACAATGAAAACAGTCAGAGAAGTGCACTCCATATTAATTTTGGATGCCTTAAGGACTATATTTTGACTTCAATTATAGTTAAATGGCAGTAGAGGCTAAATTCAAATTGTTTATTTAATTAGCTCCCATATTTGTCATATTAATAATTAGTGTGCCATACCTGTTCCGCTTAAATTCGGATGATTGCTCTGGAAGAGGGGGAAAAAGTAATGGTCATGGCGTAACATTCAAAGGAAGCTGTCGAGGCAAATCCTCTGTTTCAGGCAGCCAGGCTGGTCTTTAGACATGAGCTCCGGCTCGTAGCAAAAGTACAGGTATTGCAGATTTGCAAACCAGGGCTTGGGGCATTCCTGTTCAGAGCACTGATGTGAAGCCCAGTTTTGTGACTGTTCTTTCCTGGCTGAGTGAGCCAACGTGGAGCTCCGCAGGCGCACCCCTTTGGAGGAGGGAGGGACACAGGACTTTCAGGAGACAGGTCTGTCCTTGCTGTTGCTGCAGATTCCCTGTGCAACTTTGGCATTAGAGCTCCACTTTTCAGTTTTCCTATCTCTAAGATGGGTCAGGGGCAGCAGAGGGTATTCCCTGTCTCCCACATCGTGTCCTTTAACTACACCCATCCCTCGCCCCCTCACTCATGAAACATTTCTGTGCCGGTATATCATCCGGTGGATGTTGCAGGATAACATGTAGTAATGCAAGATGCTGGCAATCAAAGACAGCAGAGAGCTCTGGAAACTTGCTTTGCAATTTGATCTGAGCATTGTTTGCTGGAAGGACAGAGCAGTGCCCCTAAGATTTAAGGAGTACCTTGAAGAGTAAGAACCAATAAGTTTACTGCTCTCCCTCCCAATGTTATTAAATATAGGGGCTGCATAACGTGACCAGCAATGGCTAAGATAGAAGTAGGTTTTGCAGAGAAATAAGTCAGCTTGTACTAGGGCTTTGCCTACTGTTCATCACCTACATTGCTCTCAGCCCAATCTGTCTAGGACTACGATGGATTTACAGCAGGGATTAATTTAGGTCCCATCTCACAAAGTTCTCACTCCCTAAAGCGGCTTCATTTTCCTTTGAGTTTTGAGCTCATAAGTTGTTCTCCCTTGGTGTTTGGAATATAGGTAGGAAGAGCCAGTGGGGCTAAGAGAAACTATAGATTCAACCTGGATCTAATCACAGCAATTTGACATCTTGTCTTAGTAATAAATCTCTGCTGTATTGTCTCCTGAAGTCAGAGAAGAAATGGGAGAAAGAAATTGCAGCAGAAAAGAAATGAAACAAAGCAAGACCAGTCTCCCTTTCCTCAGTCTTCTCACATGCAGACATCACCCTAGCCAGATGAGATTGTAAAAAAGTATATATAATATCTCTCTCTCTCTCTCTCCCTACCTACCTACATACCTTCTGGCATCATACAATGAAGGAAAAGATGGTACTAAACGGCAATTCCTCCCACTGCTCTTAAGCACCCCTATTAGGACAGGGTAGATCATTCCCTGGAAGTGCTCATATCTCTCCACTGAGCACTGGCAGTGAGACCATTCATCACTGAATAGGTGGTCAACTGAGCATAGGTCCAGGGCTATTAGACAGACAGACCGCCCTGAGATATATCCCACCCTGCCGGACATTAACAGGTTGTCCGCTGGCACCAATGCCTGAAGCTTCACCCTCTTCAGGTAGACTATGCAGCTTTACAGCTGCCAAATGTTTAGGAGATACTTAGTTACACAGAAAGAAAGAAGTGAACAGGCATTAATCTTCATGAAAAAGGTGGCAGGACGTGACATCTTCCCTCCTACTGCAGGAGGCTGTGATCGTATATCTGACTGTAGGGAAAGAGACAAAAACATGAATATTTCAACCCTTGCTACCCTCATGGAAAAATGACACTGCACGAAAAGGAAGATTAAGATGCACTCCAATGGCAATTCAGTATGGAAAGCCATACACAGTGCTATAGCGACAGCAAAAGAAATAAAACCAATTATCTGTGGCTGGCTAGTGAACTCCCAAACCAACCCAGTCAGTCTTCATAAGAATTATCCAAATGTAAGACTGCAATATGGTTCCAGCCTGAAGCGGTCATCTAGAAATGGCCTGTCCCATCCATTGAGATGCAATTACGAAGCACACAGTAATTCCTACGAAGCGATGGCCACGTTTCGTTACGGCGCAGGATGGGTTAAGCACGAGCGCCAGACAATGACCGTGGAAATACCAAGTATTTGGTTGTTTTGTCACAAACTGTCCAGGCCTGAAGCAAAACATCTTAAGATGCCAGTCAAGGACTGCTGATTTTTTTAGTGCTCAAGTGGGTAGTGAATGCCTGCAACCTGCTTCAAAAACATAGCTGCTGAGGGGAGCTGATTAGGGAGAGGACGTCACAGCCTCGGGGCACAATTAACACAGACCCTTCCACCTGCTCTCCTGAGCCTACGGTAGGGAAAATTAGTAAACCAGTACCCGAGCATCACAAAGTGCAGGCTGGCTTAGAAGCCAAAAAAGGATCAAACTGGATAACTGAGGATCTGACCTCAGACGCCCTGCAGGTTGAGAAAAAAGGGCCGGATTCAAACCAGAGATGGCATTCCATACCTAAACTAGGACATAAAGAGGTTCTGCTTTAATATATGCTATTCCAGAGGCTAGAGATCTCCAACCAGCAGGAGATCAAGGTTCAGTCCTGTCCCTCGCACCAGTGTTTCCCGAGAAATGTTTCATCACCTGTGATTTCAGGGAGAGAACTGCTGCACAGGCTCCTGAAATCCAGAGGAAAACGGAAGGGCACATGGACTGGCTTGGGTCCAGGTATGTACATAGTCCTGTTTTTCCCCTTCCTTCATGTAGGAACTGGGGAGAGATTTGTGTTTCTTGCAGCTGCTTGAGCAGGCTAGGACACAGACGTCTGACCTTGCGCAGCTCTCACAAAGGAGCTGTGCACAGAACATCTGAAGGACTAACTCATAAAGCAAACTGGAGCAATCAATACGGGGAAACGACGAAGACCTGAGCAAGGCAAATGGCGTTGACAGGACTAGGAGGGAGGGATTAGTTCTTAGGTGATAGAAGTGTTAATGCCAGAATCCAAGGCAGCTTCCAGTAGCAGAAATGAGACAGGGACAACCAATATCACAGCAAACAAGTCATGAATGAATCAGCATCTGCTAACAAACTTTGTTCTCAGGTGTTATAGCTTGCCAGGTATTTGAAGCGAACAGTCTGCAGGGATTTTAGTTCAACAAACTTTGCTGTGACCAAAAATCATCCCTGTGACTCTTTACCCTTGTGAGGAATGACACGAGGAATATACCTTTCTTCTTTGCTGAACAAGGTTCAGTTTCTCTTAGACAACAAAATATCGAAGGTCAGAATTTTTATTAGCCTACTCTCAACCTGCCTTAAAGTGGATAATGAAAGATCCCTAGAGCTTCACCTTGACCTTGGCTTGTTCTGCATTTTCTTTAATTGTAGGTAATTATTTTCTACCCTTTGGGTTACACTGACTCTTGTGAAGGAAACCTCTAAGAAAAGAGAGGAATGATTTCTAGCTTGATTAATGAAGATAACCAAACTGATTTGTAATAACGTGGAACTTCCTCCTACATGTTATTTAGATTTTATTCTTCAGTTATTTCCCTCTGTTGCTGTTAGGCATGTAAATTTGAACTCATACATTTTTCTAAGTCCTGTGATAAATTCTGGTGTCTTGACTTTGGAACAGTGATACTGCACCTTAGTATCTCCTTGCAGCTAAGTAATTTGTATTATTCTGAAGGAGAGGTAATAATAAGAAATATTAGATATTTGGCCATGAAATTTTTAGAAGGAAACCAGTAATTTCTCATTGTTTCAGATCTTCAGTCCTGTAGTTCAGAGAACAGAACAAAACACTGCTTTTAAAAATCTCTCCCATTTTCCCTTCTTATCTCTTGTTGATACTATTTCACCAGTGGGAAAACGGAGAATGACTCACAATACTCTATTTTCAACTTTTAACAAGCTTCCTCTTGAAATACCCATTTTAGTATCTTTTTTTCATATTTTTTTTTAAAAGAGTAAAAAACTGAGCAGACATAAGATGTTTGAAACGATATTTGAAAGAAAACAATGCTACAAGGTTTCTAGTATTTTCCCCTGAACCTTGTCACTTCTGTCTTGCAGACAGTCAGGCAGGAAATACGTTTTGTCTGCAATATATGAAAAATTGTAAAGACTATAAGCATTTTTAAAATAAGAAATAACAAATCTGTAGGTTTCTTTGGGCAGGGAGGGAAAAGGATGAAGAATACAACTTTCTTTGAAGGTTAGAAAACACATATCTAAGTCCTTGATTTCTGCTTGTGTATTACCTATCTGTGCATCCATCTGTTATGTATACTGGATTAATCTGACCTTTTCGGCATTCTGTGTGCTGATTATCTAGCAGCTCCATTCCTCCAATGATTACAGCCTCCTCAACTTGTGGGAAAGGGTTGGGATAGCCAGTCAGTCAAACTGCAGAATAATAAAAAGGTCAGACCAGTATAGTATAGGACTGTATTTCAGAGGCTACATCAGGCATTAAATTTTGGTACCTCATTTTCATAACAGAGACTGTAATGAAGTCAGAAATCAGCACGGTGCTTGCCAGACTGAAGGAAGGACTGGGAGTAGGAAACCAAAAATCCATGATATGCTACAGTCCTGAACTCTTTTGGAGTTTTGATCACAAGGGCAGAGAATCTAGTTCATACCCCTGCTTTGTGCCAAAGATGTGATTCCTATGTACTAAAACGAAAGCCAAAATTGAACAAATTCTACTAGGCGTGTGAGAAAATACAAATTTTCCTCTGTCAGGAAAAGGAAGAAAAATAGAGCTCAGGGCTGGCTTAACTAACTATAGCAAGCTTCAGGCTGACTCGTCCCAACAGGATAGGTTTTTGCCACAAATGACAAAAATGTTACTGTAATACAAGCACCAGTTCCTCCACAGTTGGGAAATAAGAAAACATGCCCTCCATGCCCCTCTGCAGGCTGTGTTCAGGATAGTGGGATATGGCTGTTCACTTTAATTACGAGCTGTAGTGTGGGATCTGCAGGAGCCTACAGCCGGCACAACAAGGAAGCGGTATGACAGAACAGTTTATAACTGAAACACACACATCTTCCCAGGCATACCAGGCAATATGAACTCATGTGGCCACTGGTAACCAGCCATTTACCATTCAGCACCGTTAAGACTGATGCATCACCTATGTCTTCTGGCTGAAAAGATTGCTGGAGGAACCTGACAACAGCAAGCCCTTGGGCTGGCAATCACTGGTATCACTTGAACACGTGTCTATAACGTGGCTATATTCCACATGACACCCCTGCCTTTCTCATCCTCTGGGTC
This sequence comes from Scopus umbretta, assembly GCA_013400535.1. Classification (NCBI taxonomy): domain Eukaryota; kingdom Metazoa; phylum Chordata; class Aves; order Pelecaniformes; family Scopidae; genus Scopus; species Scopus umbretta. Next base: position 39,095 of record VZTL01023867.1, on the reverse strand, counting down.
TCATTACAGCTGCCTTGTTGCCCACCATGGCTCCCTCTTCTCCATCCTCTTGCCCTTTGTTTGCAAAGCATCACACTTCTGCGTCCTGTTTCCCTCTATCCCTCTTTGTCCTGTTTTCCTCTATCCCTCTTTGTTTGCAAAGCATCACACTTCTGTGTCCTGTTTCCCTTATCTATCTAGCAATGGCATAGGCAGAGCTGGGAAACCATCCTGTTTGTTGTTTCCTCCCTTCAGCCCTTCTGTCCCAGAGCAGAAGCGCTGTACATGTCCGAGGGAACACTCCTGATCTGCTTCAGTGCACATTCAGCCAGGACGGTAGAAAAACAGCGCTTTAAAAAAAACTCACCAGCCATTGGGAGGTAATAAACAGCTCGGGAAGCTGGCATGTTAAATACCGGACCTGGCTCCACAACTGCACATCACGTCCTCAGGGAAGGAACTGTCTGTGACTTTGTGCGCTACAAGGGGTCTGAACTTGGTTTAATCCTAGACGCCGATCCTAAACATCATGTAATAATGCACACTAACAAAATGCACCAGGCCTTTCCCATGTCAAAGAAAAATAAATTAAAAGAAAAGAAAGAGAAGTGAAAAGTATAAAGGGGATTTCATGGGATTTGAGTGCCAAACTCCAACAGGCTCTTCTGAAAATCCCAGCTTAAAGCAACGGACTTGTATTCTTGCATTTCTTTCTCCTGATGTCAGTAATAATGACTGCTGAATTAGTTAAAAATCTCACATATTGCTCCAGGTTTTGTTTGTTCGTTTATTTTCTGCATTTTTATGCTCAAAAAGTTAATAAAGAGAAAAATTCCTCTGCAAAAGAAAGGAGGAAAGATAAAAATCAGAAAAGACTGAATTTTCATCCCATTTAAATACACAGCTGATAACTGAAGAGCAAAGCTGTTTTAAATGAAGGATCTATTTGAAAGATTTTGTTTCCGTGTTCCCAATTACGTACTGTATATTCCAGAGACAGGTTCAAGTGCAGGGCTCTGACAAAGTCCATGCTTAAAAAAATCAGCATAGGCTTAAAGTCCGTTGACTCCAATGAGTCTTTTCCATTTGCTAAAATTGAAGCCTGAGCCATGCTCAGCAGAGATGAAATTAAGCATGTCGCTAAGCATCTGCTTAAGTGCTTTGCCTGGTCAGTGTGTTTATTGCTCAACCCAGCACAGGAGAAGGCTGGGGGAAGACAGTAAACATGCTGAGAGAGAAGAATTTTACCCACAAGAAGTTCTAGAGACCTCCTTAAATTTTTAAGTTAAATCATCACTAGGTCCATCCAAGAAAGGACTATGAGCTGTACTCTGAATTTCATCTGAATGAGACATCCAGGAACCGAAAACTCCCTGCTTTGTCTGCAGAACCTGATTCATCATGAGGTGTCCATCTCGCCCTTTGACCATCATTGCAGTATCTGGGCTGTTGGCACATTTATTTTTCACTTCTGGATTGCAAGCAGGATGAAAACAAAATGTGCCATAAAACCACACAAGATGCTTTGAGTTTGGTATGTCAGGCTTTGATGCAAAGGAAGAGTTTCCAGAAAACCAGCAAGGAATTTCCCTGCGGGATTTTTTTAGTCCACTTTGAAAGACTCAGGACCTCGGGAGGAAGTACATAGTCCAGCAATTAAACCACAAAACTGGCCATCATCTCAGCCCGAACCTTGGCCTTCCTGAATTACCCTCTGTGACCTCCAGCCAGACCTTTCAAGCTCGGGGGCCTCCACTTGGCCCCCAAATCCCTCTTAACCGAGGAGCTGACTCTCAAAGTGCCAGCACAGCATTGGCAATGTCCAGGCGGGCTGTGAGAGTGCTATGGGCACTCATTTACCTGAAGCTTTCAAGGAAGATGCCGGCCCTTCATACTGTGCAATACCGTGAATGCTCAAAAATGCAGACAGTGGTCCGAATAATATAAAAAACGAGTGTGTTATTACTGCTGTCAATTTAGCCAAGAATGTTATGGCATGTGTGTCACTAAGAGAGACAGAAGCTATTATTGAAATGAGATTAGAATCGTTTTGAAACATCAACAGTGGCATTATAGTTGGTAACATTTCCATCTAAAATAGATGACATTGATGCTATACAATCAACAATGCCACTGGGAATACGATATAGAACAGAAGACTAGACTGGTTTACTCTGTATTGATTTTCCCTTAGTAGTTTTTGATTAACTGTCAAATCAATTAACTTTCCCCACCCAAACATCATATCACATTGCTATATTTTTGGTGTCCCCCTCACAAACTCCCTGTTCAATAGCAAACAAACAAGAGAAGCCTGGATTCAAGTGCTCAAAAGCGCTCCGAAATAGAGGTTTCACAGTCAGAGATAAGTCCCCACAGATAGCCTGCTTCTCCTCATAATGCTGGAGACCAGCCATGTTTTTATTGAATCAGGTTCTGAAGCTGTCTAAGGCACTAAGAGATCTGATTATAGCATTGCCATAATGTCCTTTTAAAATAAAATGTGTGGCATTTTCACGGTGACATATTTCAGCTCAGAAGAGACAGTGTGTCTAGAAGTTTTTGACCAGCTTGGCCTTCCCATATTGCAAAGGGAACACATCTATCTATCTATCTATCTACCCATCCATCCATCATAATTTCACAGTCCCTATACAGCCAAACACCTTGCTAGTTTTATTATCTTTATCCCACAACAGCCCTACAGAAGCTGAAAAATGCTACTACTACAGATGGAGCATTAGGGGGAATCAGTGAGGGACCAGGGAACTTGCTCACAGCCGCATGCAGTCCCAAAACCTACCTCATTTACTGTGGGCTGACCAGTCACAAGGCCCCCCTTTTTCCTAACCATCCCAGTCCAGGTGAAGGGGCGCATGCAGCATGGAAAAGAGGGTTTCAATCTACGAGAGAGGAGTCGAGAACTCGTTCAGCTCTCGTAATTGCTTCGTACCTATGTAGTAGTGACTGGTAGTACAGAACCAGAAAGCTCACATCCAGAGTCAGTCTAGATCCGAACTTTTCAGAAGTTCAGAAACCTGCTGGACCTTGTCTTTTGTTGCACTCTTTATTCATTAACCACCGTCGCTCTTCTACACCTTCTCTTTGTTTTTCTAATTCAAATTGTGTTCATTGTAGGCATTAAAAATCTCCTGGGGATGCTGTACTATCTACTGTATCTATCAGGATTGATAAATTGGACAATATATATTACTATCTGCATTGCACCAATGCTTATAGGGCCCAGCTGGGACCAGGCACCTTTTATGTTACTTTGTACAGACGCGCAACAGAAGCCAGCTCCAGCTGTGAAGTTCTGGCAGTCTGAATGGGGATGGCAAGGCAAAGCAGGAAAAACTCAAAGTCACACAGCAGGTGAGTGTCTGGGACAGATCCTGGGTGTCTCAGTTCCCAGTCCTGTGCCCGATCCATTCAACGCCCCTCTTTCTTGAGAGGCCGTCACGACGGATGCCCTGGGACGACACACAATAAATAAACACGTCTCATAAAGACCTCCACTGTTCCACTAAAAACAAGATCAGCCGAACAACTTTGCAGGACTTTGTTTCCCTCCTGCCCACTCCCCAAGTGCTTCCCAGTCCCCTGATGAGGGAAAAGGATCTTTATCTAAGTCAAAGCTGCCCCAGCGTTAGGTGTAGGGAGCCATAGTGAAACCAGCTGCTGCACCACGCCGGCAGCCAAGACTCTCATTTGTTTTGGCTAGCACTGAAGAATCAGCTTAGGCATCTTTGAGAACAAAATGGTGCATGGAACCGGTCCAAACTGCAAAAGATAAGAAGCAATAAGAGTCGCAACAGATTATTTTTCTGGTAAAACAGAAGGAGAATTCTATCGAAAAAACGAGAGGATTCTGGTCCAGTCCTGCGAACATAAGTTCTGTTTGTGTAGCGCCAGATGATAGCCTCTCGGGCTGCACAACAGGTGCTAAGCTGCAGCTATTTCTGGCGAATAACAAATTGCTGCTGCCGAAAAGGAATGACAGAGGAAAGTGATTTCTGCACAACTGTTGTAAAGAGGAAGGCTCTTCAGCAACATAGCAACGCTCACAGCCACCCCGGCAAAGTCGGAGAGGAGGGATGTAAGTATTTGGCTAGAATAAACAGAAGTAACAACTTAAAATAACCAGTTTGCTCTCCTGTGATGCTGGAAAGGGAGATTTGGTTGAAGATTAGCCACAGCCTTCCCTAACTGATTTTCAGCAAGGCAACTAACCTCTCTGAAACTGGACCCAGGATAAATCTTACCACCTCCTCATGCATTTCAGGTATATTGGGCCCGTTTTCTCCATGGCCTTTACATAGAAGGGGAGGAGAGAGGGGACGCTAAGTGAGAGAGTGTGTACCCAAAAGGGATCTAACTGAATGGTTCTGAAAGAAAAGGAATTAAAAAGGGGGAAATCAGTAATGAAATATAAGCTTAATAAGCAATGAGTAAAGACTGGCATAAATTCTAGGATTAGATTCTCATCTGACATACCCCAGTCTTGCTGAAATAGCCTTAAAGGCCCTAAAAGTAATTTTTATTACATGAGGGTCTATCGCGCTTCCTTAGTCAAATGTAAACTTAACAGTACTTAAAAGTACTGGCTTCCTTTTTAAGAAAGTATTTTTAAAAACTTGAGATTTAACACCACTTTGATTACAGGTCAGGCAAATAACCTTCTGAGGTTCTCTTTCAGATCTACATTCATTCAAACCCAACCCTGAACCGGGAAATGAAACCTAGAGAGGATGTTCTGAACATGCACCAAATAACACCTACCTTCAGCCTAAACAACTGAACTTTCATGTATCTTGTGCTAAAAAAAAAAAAAGGAGCACAGAATAGCAGTATCTGAAGGGATGTCACAGCGAAGCTCAGTGTGCACAGGCATGGTCCTCGCAGCTGAAGGTTTCTGAAAGGAAAGTGATACCAGGCAGAGGACAAGTGAAGCCAGATCCAAATCTCTGCAATGAAATCACACAGACAACTGGACTCATTTCACCCCTGAACTGGGTTTACAGTAAACATTTCATTCCTGTGTGATTTCATATGTGTTTATTCCTGCGTTGATCCAGAGAAAGGGTTTGTGTGCCTGAAAATTTGTTCTGTTTTGTTTTGTTCTTCAGCTCCATGAGACAATGCAATAAAAGAGACTGCTCCTCCCTGTGAACCCTGACTCCCTTAGTAGTGTACAGCATTTTTAAAAATTCAGGATGTTAAAGTCTTTATGATAAACACATCTCTGCGGCCAAAGGGATTTTTAATCTCACTTGATTTACAAGCATTTCATTGCATTTGAGTATAATGTATTTTAATAGCATGGTGGAAATTGTAGCAGGGGCTAATTAGAGCAACTAAGTTAGTTAGATTTCTGTGCATTTGGAAAACAGGCTGCATTCTTTTAATAGGATAATCAAAATGGATCACTCTGACTTACAGAGTTTCTCTGCAGATACCAGGAGTACTTCTGCATGTAGTCTAAATGGAGGTAACTATTGAAGTTAATGGGAAAAAGATGATTTATCCCTGTGAGTGTGCAGCCCATCCTTAGGGTTAGGTCCTGCAACGTGCTGGGCACCTTCACTTCCCACAGAAGTAGTGGGAGGTCTGGGGAGCTCGAAACCTGGTAGGATGGAGCCCTGAGAATAAACCCCTCTGCTTTCATTGCCATGTTATTAGTAGATGCTCAACTTGCCAGCAAGACCCACTGTTTGGGATTTTTAAAACTCGCAGTCATGGTCTTAAACTAAATTACAAACCATTTGGCCTCAACCAAATTTGACTTGCTTCAATACCATCAGGCTGGTTTGAATTTTTCTCAACTTGCGGTCATAGCCTACAACTAATTCGAAACACATTGTGAAGGTCAACAAACCTGTCCCTGGCTCTCCCTCTTGTCATTTCCCAAAGGTAAGTTCTTTACTCTTAAACCTAGTCATCCTTGGTTCCTACTACAGTCAAAGGAGGGGAACAGCCATATTTACAGTACAACTATCTGACCTAATTTGTACGCTCGCTTTAGGATAAGGTGAATCACGTCCTACAAGTAGCATTTATTTCTTCTGTGGAGCACCAGTGAGCCTAGACAATTAGCTCAGATGCAGACGTGCCCAGCAGAGTTTACTAGTTCACGTTCTGCACTGGTGTCTAATACTGGGTTACTTCCGAGTGACAGAAGCCTCATCAACAGGGACCTCAGCTTTACACTTTATCCCAGGCTCAGCCAGGAAACCACATGAGAGTGCATGGGTGTCGCAGCTGCAGGCTACAAGACCTGCCACATCCATTCGCTCCTGCAAACATCTGCACAACGAGAACAGAGGAGCAAACACAGAGAAAATTAGATGTCAGTACACGCTGATTATAAGTCACAACCAACACTGAGGGATGATGAATGCGTCATATCCAATGTAACCAAGGATACTTCAAGCTGGTTAGGTTGGTTGGGATGTGCACGTGTGTGCACTCCTGCTCAAGGGAATGACCAAACACTGTTCCTCCTGCCCTCTGCCACTGTCCATGCACTTGCACTGACCTTTCTAAGCCTTGGTGGACCCAATTCTATTCTCATTTGTATTAAGTAAATTATCTGACTTCCAACAGTTACTTGGTTTAAGACAAAGAAGGAAAGGGAAAATTATACCTCCTTTCTGCAGAAGTGTTTTTCCAGGGGTTCCCTACTTTACCATCATAACTAAGAAACGCTCCACCTGGGCTAAAGCGAAAGCTGGGGACCATCTTTGATCCCCTTTGAAATTTCCACAGAAGGCTTTCATTTAATTTTCCAGGCTTCTTTGCCTTTCTCATGTAATAATAGCTGATATCATTTAGTGCAAAGCACGACAACAGCCATTAAAAATGGTTGTTAGTCTGGAACTGCTTTCTTAATAGGAAACACACATGCCACACTCTGGGAGTTTGATGTTTTTTAATAGACTTCAAGGTAAATGCCACTGTGACCCTTATTTTTAAGGAGGGAGGGAGAGAGAGGGATATGTTTCTGGGGCTGAGATTTTGCCCTTAGGCAGAGCCTTGGGCAAGAGGTGGAGCAGCTCCACCTCCCCTCCGCTCCTCCCCTCAGGAGGGACCCTGCCTCTGAAACACTCCTCTGAGGGTCTGCTCCTGTGCAGCGACTCATTTCTGCTGGAGGGAAAGAAGATGCATTAGCACTTCAGCATCCTTCCTCCCCGGCACCCAGCTGGTGCAGAGGAGCGGGGCCGTGGCTCAGCATACTGACAGCCTTCTCCTCCCTCTGCTCACCCTCTCCCTGCTTTCTCCTTCCCGCAGGCAGACCAAGGCCTTTGCAGAAGTGGGGTGCCCTTCAAGGTAACCCTGAAAAACCTCAGATAGGCAAGGAATTTGCATGTTCTTGAACGGTGGCATTAAGACTAACCGCAGTCTTGCCTTAATGCTGTCTGTGACTGGCCAAATGCCCCTTCTAGAGCAAGAGATACTAAGAATTCCTGCCTTGGGGAAGAGTAAAATAGCATACACCAACCTTCAGCAGACTGAAATGTTTCTGTGTGATGTGGGACTACACATCTAACATTTAGAAGTAACGTCGGTACTTAAGATCTTTAAGTCTTCTTTATTTACCTTCCCTTTTCCTCCCACACCTGAACCTGGTGTTTAAAAACAGAACCTGGGATACCTGCTGCAGAATAAGGACACAGGGGAGCCAGGGCCTACTTGATCTGATGGAGAGGCTGTGAATCCACAGCATGTCTGCTGTTTTCAGTTCTTTGCCTTACCTAATAAAAGATATCGCCCTTCCTTACAAGCCTATTTCACTAACAGGATATTTTATTTGCACTGGCAGAGAATGTCTAATGCCTATCTGATGTTTGCATTGGGGTTTGTTGTTGTTTTTGCTCCTTTCATCACCTTATAAAGGCCACGTGATGACTGCATGATGTTGAGACTTTTGACAGATGTAGCATATGTGCAACAATATTTATCATTTATTTAGCATGCTGGGTATAGCGGCTGGCAAGACACTGCCATGCCTGACTTAAAGGCTGCTGGCATTTCCATTAGATGAAATCCCATCATGCAGGGGGTTAAGAATTCAGGCATTTCAAGTCGCATCAGGCTGAATCACGATTCAAATCAGAAAAGCCAGGTTTTGGTTCACTAAGGGCTGACAAAGTGGGGATAGGGGGAGGGTCAGGAGGGGCAGGAATTGACAGCAGGTCACGAATATGTTCCTCTCTTTGAATGGATGACCAGGCTAACGCAGTATAGCTTATGTTTTTAAATAATTGAGGAAGAGGCAGGTTCTGCGCAATTCCAATGTAGCTCTCAGATATGCAGTATTTCACGGTGGGATTTTCAAAGGCACTCGTATCTTGGTCTAGCTGTCTTGCTGCTACAATTTTGGTGGAAGCAGACATAAGCCAGTAGTCATCCGCTCTCAAAATCCCACTGCAAAGTGTCTGACAGTTGCATTTTAAGGACCACATCCCTGCCAGACACAGAAAGCCTCCTGCTATGTACTGAGGTCCTGCTGCTCTCAAGAACAGAGAGAAATGTCTGTGCTGACCTACGCTGATGGCAAGATGCAGTAAGACCAAAACAGCCGCAGCCCCAGGTTGAGCTCAGCATCCAAATCCAGTGTCTGTCGGGTGTGACAAACAAACGTACAAATGCTTCAGACACGTGTTCGGTGCTGGAAAGGTTAGCTCAGTGCAACCAACTTTCCTTAAGCCACCCTTATAAGCAAGATATAGCTTATGGGTTTAGTGGTCACTTTAATTTTCTCTTTTTTTTTTTTTTTTTTGTTCTCAAGGAAAAAGAAATTAAAAAAACCCCAAACCCAATCAAGGACTGCCAGTGTACCCTGAACCTGGCTTGCCTGAAGAGCAATAAGAAGAGTCCTTTAACTTCTGCCCAGTTGCAGCGCTCTCTGTTCTCATGGAGCAGCAACATACCACACATTCATAATTAGGGCGAGAGTGAGAGATAAGGCCATCGGTCTGTGCACATGAAAGGAATGTGCTGGGTGTGGGGAGATGGTGCTGAAAGGAAGAAGAGTTTTATATGGGCTGGAAAAGGCTCAGGGAGAGTGGGGTTGTGGAAGGGGGAGCTGCGTGTGTCAGTGGGAGAGTGCACGTGTGTTAGGAAAATGTGCAGTTTCTCTTCAAGTCTTGCCTTACAAGGATTAAAAAGAGGCTAGTAAAAATACTTAAGTTCAGATTCCTCCTCGTTACGTACAAGCACACACATTTGTGAGGGAGGTTTGGCATTCAGGTAAAAGGAACAAGTGCTTTGCAGCGCTTCTCGCCCCAAGAGGGACACAGCTAGGGAGAACCTCTGATGGTTGTTGTTGTCACTGAGGTCCTGCAGACCCGCCGGTTCAGGGCAAAGGGAAGGGGGTGTCTTTTCCCTGTGACCGTTTTGCACAAATCCACCTCAGGGTAATATTTGCAAAAGCCCAGTCTGCATTTTGGAGGGCTTTTGTGTTTGTTTGTTTTGAATAGCCTTGGTTTTGGCATCAGAGTCTAGGAAACCGCACATTTTTACAAGCTTCCAAAGTGAAAAGAGACCTTAGGGCCGAGCACAAAAGCACACTACTGTGGCAGAGGTAGAAGACATCGTTATTTGCTGAAGAAAACCAGAGAAAAGTCAGGAAATATGAAATCGCAGCAAAATACAGAACCTGCGAATTCTGATATTTATTCTGGTCTCTGCTACCAACGAATTGCATGACCTTTGGCAAGTCACTTGATTTCTTTGTGCCATTCTTGCCCCCCAGACCTTGGGTTTCTTTCCTCCAGTTAAAACTCTGGGCTCCGAGCCCACAGCACTGGGCCAGCTGCACTTATGACCTTTCTGCGGACTTACCACTGCTTCTGAAAACACCAACAAACGCCCGTACTTGATATTTCACTTTCAGCCCATAACTCTCACTGGCCAAATCGGAGACTGAGATACATCAGAATACTGGAGCCTGTTTTTAATCACGTTCAAATGTCTAGGTATTAGTAAATACATCCTATCAGCCTAAAAACCTCCCTGTGTGATTTTTTTGGTCTTGTTTTTCATATTAAATTTCAGGTCTTATAGAAATGATATTTTTTGCCGTGCTGCTTTGTGAGAAGGCTGGCCCAGAGCGTCAGGTGCGGGAGCGGCGAGTAGCTCCTTTGTCTCGGATAAAAGAAACTATCCTGATTTACACCACTGCAGCATCCAAGTCTTTGTTCGCAAGGGCCTCACACCGATTTCTGTCAGTGATAAACTGGTAAGAAATATCCTAAAAGTAGTCCGCTGTTCTTTTATTTTTAATATATATTTAAATGCTGTGTTTCTACCTGACAGCTGTTCTTCTGGGTGTTTTCTCCTCTGGGCAATGCAACAGTGGAAGCAATACTTAAGCAGCAGGCTGACTACAAAGACGCTTGCACCAAAGCCTTGCATTTTACTAACAAAAGCAGCACATGAACCCCCTATATAAATGGTGTGGAGCATTTTCCTAAAATCAATCAGGCTCTATTATTCAGTTTAAGCCCAATCTCATTGTCTACTCCTTCCTCCGGAGGCCGATTTCTGCCAGGTAGAAAATTAAGTTTCCTTTACTTTTCTTCCCTACACAATTTTTCAGTGTTTCGGCACCGTTGTTCGGTGTGGGAAACCGACTTCCTGTCTCAATAAACAAGTGCACACAAGGCTTTTCTGGACACATAATGGGGTCTCTTTTTTTTTTTTATTTTATACAAAAATCATTCCACACTTAACACATCAATGAAGCCACTTAAGCTCTACTGCATCTGAATTAAAGGGGGAATTGTGTGATCAAAGAGTGTGAAGGAACCACACATGGAGTTCTTCAGACACTTTACTTTTGTTACATTTGATACATAACAAACCCAATAAATATGCTTATCCCAGTAGCCTGTTTCATTATCTCATATCCTTATGTTTAAGAGCATTTCCTTTAAGAGCTTTTCTTTTTCCTTTGTTTCACGGCGTCATAGTTTTGAGGCAGTTTATTTTAAATTAAGATGCTAAAAAGACAGAGAAAAGTATAATTTTTTTTCTGGGTATGATCAAACAAGACCAAAAATCCCTCTACTCTGAGTTTTTCACTGTGCTTCAACTGCGCACAGTCTATCTATTGCATGGCAGCGTACAGATACATGTGCAGTAACCTCAGAAATGGGTTATTAGAGATAAGATTTGCACATGACACAGGGAAGGAGAGGAGTATTTCCTAAAATTCTTTGCAATAATTCCCTGCATATTTAGCACTCTTCCTACACTATGGATCAAATTGCTTAGAAAAATAAAGATTTCATGTACCTTCCCTAATGCTTGCGGTTCTGGGAATAATTGCAGATTTACAGCTGATAGTATTTCTCCAGAATTACATCAAAATAATGAAGATTAGAGTCTGCCCTTTTTTTCCTGTTGTTCCACATGGAAGTGACCAGTTTCTCCAGCCAACAAAGAAAGTGCGAGGTCCAGTTTTTGGAAGTGCTTATCATTTGTAGCCAACGGTGAATGTCTGGCTGGTCAACGGGTCTGCTTTCAGAATAGCTCTGGCTGAGCCAAAGCCGGACCTTGCTCCGTCCCTAAAGTGAGCTGGAGGTTTTGGATGGTATGATCTACACCCATGCAGAATAGATGGCCAAATCCACTGCTTCTGTGAGGAACCTGTGTTTACACAAGGAGTTTCAACAGGATTTCTGCTGGAAACTGTGCATGCTCAGAACGATACATAATTTGGTCTGCTGCAAATAACCATTGTAAAGCATCCACCAAACCGTCGAGATAACTTATTTGGAAGTAAATGACAGGTGCTTTTAGCAGAGTTGTTCATTAAAAGGCATTTTAAAATGTAATTTTTAAAATTGCCTTTGTATCTTTTGTTTTTCCTGTCTTCCCCACACTTTCCCCAAGGGGTCCTGACAGAAATGCTTGAGACAAGATCTTATATCCATTGAAATACTAAGATCAGAACCCGCTTTGGTAAACCCGCTTTCTGCCACACAAGATTGGTTTCTTTCTTTTCTAAAACTGGATGAGAAATTATCCTGCCCTACAATCATAGATTAAATTGAATACATCTAAATGCTTCTCACGGACTCGTGTGCAGCAAAGGCAGTCGGGACAGAGCACCTGAACTACCAGAAAAAAATGTATTTTCTGCTCTGTTTAATCCCCATCATTAACTATCATGCTTTTGTAATGAGCACGGCCTGGTTATAACTCCCTTTGTTTTGCCGAGCTGTGTTTATCTCTTGTCGCTTCCCAAATGAAAACAACTAAACAAAACAACCCCCTGCCAACAAGACAGGGTCTCAACTTCTAAGTAGGACACGTCTTCATCTCTTCACTCCAGCTGAGCTCCCACCGCAGTCGGTAGGGAATCGGCTAAGTACGGATGAGATAAGACTTGCAATATTTGACCCTGCGTCCCCCAACCACGATCTTTTACAACTCAGAGACATCTAACTCCCTGGTAACACAGTTCTCCTGCCACCTTGTTCTTACCACAAGTCTAACAATGCTTTTGTGATGTCTGCCATGAAACACAGTTCCTGAAATCATGGAAACCTGTGACAATATCAGTTTTCATTAAAAGGGGGCTGGAAAAAAGAAGATGCCTTTAAGACTCATGGTTGAGGAGGAAGATCTTGTGAAATGTAACCCAAAGAGAACCACAGATTTCAAAAGGTTGAAGGCAATGAGAATAAGTACCACTTATTACTTTCCTAATCTCATCGTTTTAAGACTCATGATGTTAGGCACCTGACCCTTGAGTCTTGAATGCTTCAGTTAGCAATACTGTACCAACACCTCATTGCTACGAAGTGTAAAAAGAAAGTGCTTGGCAAGAAAGAAAAGGAGGATCAAAACCGGCAGCCTGGCTGATACTGAAAAGTAATGCTAAAATATCAACAGAAACAGCCACGCTTGCCCTTTGGGGTGTGTGGGGAAATATTTCTTTATAGTAGTGGTACCCACACACACATGAAATTTTCCACACTTTTCCTTCTTCCATTGCTTTTTTCCATGAAAATCCATATTGGCCATTAAATCAAAATTTAAAAAGTATTTAGCAGCCAGCAGCTGGGTGGCAAAAGTCTGCTCTAACTTCTTTAAGCTCTTGCATCCTATTTATTAGTGGTGTGAGATATCTATTGTATGCACGTCCATGGTATCATGTCTTACATGATCTAGTTGAAACAAATAGGAAGAACAGAAGAATGAGAGGCGTTTTTATTCTCTCAGGTTTTTCCACAATAGAAATCCTCATCCAATTTTGGACTTTTGTCTCATTTTCTAAACAGGAGCTTTTTAAAGGCGACTGTACTGGGTGTGGTAATCCAGCAGCATTAGTGGTTCTAATAACCTTTTGCTTCTGAGAAGATATGCTTTAGGAGAAACTAATAGAGGAAGAACAATCAGATACCAGCTTTAAAACAGCCTGATTAAAAGAATTTGAGGGAAAAGGTAGAAAGGCTGTGAAATCTGGCTGAAGTCCTTGCCAAAACACTTAAATGATAATGAAACAAAGCAGCATTTAGTTTTTTACAGATTAAATTGAGAAAAGACCGCAAAGACCCACCGATGCCTCACTAAACCACTGCAGATCTTTAGCCTGGCAATACGCTGCACCTAATGATTAAACCAATTCCCCACTCCAATTTTTAATCCTGAGCTAAATCGTGAAGCAAATTTCAAAAAGAAAGAAGTCGTTATTTGAATGGCGTCATTTGGTTTGTCCTTCTGTAAGAAATAAAGTTTTCCTAGTTGTATTAATTTAATTAAGCTTAAAAACTGCCCTGGGAGGAATATGAAAAAATTAGAAAGCCTGTCTTATCCATATGTAAACGAAGGCATTTCTATCAATTTAACAAAACAAACAAACAAGAAAAAAAGGATACCGTCCACCATGTGGACAGAGATGATCTTTCATTGGTTTTGATGTGACACAGGAAAATTATTTATAGATTTATTTCAGCTCTTAAAACTGTTTCTGATAGCATAATGCTATCTTCAGAGCTTCAGGACTTCATATTAGCCATTCACGGTTTATAATGGATCATTCAAGTCCATAAGTCTAAAATCCTTATTTATCGACTGTAGCCATGGCTTCTTATGCAGGAAAAAATATAACTATAGTCAAGAATTATGGAAGAACCTCCTTCCACCAGTACTTTCTAACTTCAAACCTTTCATGGGCAGTGTTAGACAGGATCACTTGCCAATGAAGTAGATGTTAGTCCTGCAATCACCCCTGCAAGCTGAAAACAAATATCCTGGTTTTCATGCCTGATGGCAATTCAGTATCCGCTGTGCAGAAAGAGCATTCCAGTGGCTGCTTTACCCTCTTTTGTTCTAATATAGGAGCTACCGGGAAAACCCTGCCCGCTAACCTCAGCCACAACGACGGCACACGAAAACTACAACTTCAAGCCAGAGAGGCCTAAGGAAAGTCAGATCCAGAGTTAACACATTGGTGTGAAGTGAGTAGAAACCAGTGTGGTTCTTAGGGTCATGGACAATGTCCCCTTCCACTAATGGAAAACTATATTCTGTACTAGGCGTAAATTCCTCATAGTGGCATACCCATCCCCTGGCAGTAGCTGAAAATCAGACCTAAAATCTGGAGGTCATAACGTTAGAGACTGAAGTGATAAGTTGCACATCAGCGAGAAATACTGAAAATAGATGAAAATTAGTGTTTCTTGCTTGATGCAAATAGGCACAACAAGATTCTGGATTGCCCAACAAACTGCACTGCTCAGATGATACCACTGGGCTGTTTTCATAGCATTCAGTAGAAAAAGCCACTATCACCGTATTGTCCTGCATATATGCGCCTCAACTCTGCAACTGCATATTTCACTTGCTTTCACTCCATTTTAACTAATTTTAAAAAAACACAATAATGTTAATTTTCAGCACCTCCAGAGGAAGATCACAGCTGTCACCTCTGAAATAGGACTGGCATCCGAGTCCCTTTCTCAGGTCTAGACCTTAACCTTCAGTGGAGCCACTGAAAACAGCGATTCTACGTACAAAAATCGTACAGAAATGCATACACTTTATATACATGTGGAGCAAGGAGACAAACATTATGAGCTTTCCTCTAGCTGTCCCACAACCGCATCTGACTGTCAGAAAAGCATCGGTCACTGCAAGGAAAGATTTGTAGCACAGGATATAACTCATCATGAGCAAAAGTGGGAATCTGAGCCTTGACATTTTAATTTCAGACATACTCAAAGGTAGGAGAGTCACTCTGCTCTGACTGAACTTCAGATAAGCATGCACTGTGCCGTGGTTTTGGTCTACTCACAACATTCCTCAAATTTTCACTGCAGTAGGAGGAAAGAGAGAAAGAGAGAGAGAAAAAGAAAGAAAGGGGGAAAGAGAGAGAAAGAGTTTGGTTTACAGGAGGTGTTTTATTGTGTCAATACCCAAAGGCTGGATTCAATAAAACCTCCATCTGGCTCTCACACAGAGCAACCTCCTCTAAGACCTCGCAGCAGCCCTCCTCACCTCCAGAGTCAATTTTTGGAGGCTTGTGAGCGCTTGCATGGGCTTCCCTCCTGCCACAGCAGGATAGGGCTTTTTATTGAGTCAGACCCATAGAAAGCATCTCTCTGACATACACTTATTGCGGAGATTAAGGGTGACTTCAAACCCAGAGGATGTGCCAACTGTGCTTTAAAAAGTTGGCTTCAGAGAATCAGCTATTCCCCATGTGCCAGAGTACAAATAAAGCTAAAGGAGTTGCTGAAACGCTGCGCAAAGAGTTTACTGAGTGAGGTTCCCCAGCTTCGCTTATGGAGGGGGCCAGACAAGCTGTTTATGAGGGTCTCCTACAGCCCTACCGTCTGCAAAAACATTTTCATCCACCCAACTGAAACTTCGGTCAACAACTTTTTTTGTGGCTGAATCGGAACGCGGAGTTAAAAACGCTCAGAAGTGCATAAAGCTCTGTCCCACTGCCCTTATTTTCTGATCTGTCACCCACTTGGGTACCAGGACTGTAAGCACAAAATAAGAGCCTGGAAAGACAGTGAGATAAATGATGTGCACATCAATAGACAGAAGCAATTAATTAGATAGATCTGATAGAAGTTTAGTCCTTTCTCAAATGAAACAAATATCAACTTCCAGGGACTTGTTTTTTCCCTAGTATTGTAAGATTTGATCAATAAATCTATATTAAAATAGTTGGGTTTTTTTTAAAAAATAAGCAGCGTTTTAGTTTTTAAGTAAGTTAATTCCTTCTTTGTTAATTCCCACATAGCTTTTTGTCCTCCTGGAAGTTCATTTTAAAGCTGGCATTTTGGCTCCCATTTTGTTTCGCAGCAAAGACGCGCAGACAGACAATAACAGAAAAACCTATTCCTTTCTTAACAGATAACACTCATGTCTTGTTGCAGAATTTTCAGGCTGTAAATCAACGTGAAAAGCTAATTTAAGGATATTCACTTGCACTATTCAGGGCTGTATAAACATTCCAAATTCCAATTTTTCATAAAGACATATGCGAATATTTAAAAGGGATTTAAAGAGCCATTTTGCAGTTAAGAAGATCTAGATCTAGCATTTTATTTTTCTTCAATGAGATTATCATGTAATATTAATATACAGAAAAAATATTTCCAATGCCTCTATGTATTTATGAGGTCCTAAGGGATAGCAGAATTCCTTTAGCCGAGAGGAAGGCTGGAAGAAACTGCAAGACCGACTGTTGAAACATCAAATACACGGCAGAATTCGTTCATACACTGCAATTTCTGCGAAAGTGCTGTGGTGTTGGTTTTCACTGTATCTGCTAGTTTAATTGTTTCTGCCTGTTCATTTCTTTGTCCGCTGAAACCACTAGCCTAAGGGAGATTTAAAAATCAAAAGGTAGGACCGAGGTTGAACAGGAAATGAACACTGGTGTTGCGGCGTTATTAAAGTAAAAAGTAAAAAGTTCAGAAGTGGTTCTAGGAACTAGCGTATTAGTACACAGCTTAAGTGCCATCTCCCTCTCTCCCTGCTCTTTTTGTTGTTGGGTTGCTGCTACAAATAAAACCGAACTCCGCGAGGCGAAGCGCCCTGGGTTTGCGAATCTGGAACGGGAAGGATGTGTCCTCAGGAGCCTTTCCCAGCCCGCACGCACCGAGGACCCCTCTAATGGAAAGATCTGCGTTTGATTTGGTGCCATCGCAACCGCCCATTTTCCCCACGTCTCCCTTACCCATGTGGGAGTTTGCGTAGACAGAAAGCTCGAACGGAGAAAGAGAGCAAGACACGGATTTCTATTTTCGGTGGGGGAGCGTAAAGTGAACTTCCAAAGTTCAGAGCTCCTCACCCCTGCAGGCTGGGTATAACGCCAATGACACACTTAATGAAAATAAACAGAGCTGGCATTAGAATCTATGTGAGGAATTTCCCCCCCCCC
>VZTL01023867.1:2301-21680 GCA_013400535.1 Scopus umbretta | reverse complement strand
CCCCCCTTTTTTTTTTTTTAAGTGCACTCTATCTTTCCCCACCACTATCTCTTTTTCCTTTTTCTCTGATCTCCAGGACAAAAGCTGCAACAATCAGAGATTCAAACCCCAAGCAAGGAGGATATGTACTTAAAATACCACATGGCCAATAAAACCTATTTTACAACATATCTCACCTTTAACAAGCAAATTGACCAATGTAAGCAAAAACTGACCCAAAACCCTTTTATAAGAGAGCCAAAAAATCCCAACCCTCAATTACAGCTATTTAAACAGCCATATAATTATGAGACAAAATACTCAGATTTAAAAAAAAAATCACAATACAGGGAGTTTCACCACATAAACGTGCTCACTAACCGAAAGGTATGAGGCCACAGATTTCAGGAATTAATTTGGGTTAATTCAAATGGCAAAGATGAGGTAGGCAAAATAACAAGCAATTACCTTTTCCTGCCTTTGAAGAACAACGAATTTGGGACTGGTCCAACTTCAGAAAGAGTGATTACAGATTTTATGCTCAGACAAACCTCTACCTTCTTAATACACACCACATATATATGTGTACACACACGCTGTATATGTACTTTTTATGTACCTACGCTTACCTGTAGCCCATAACACTCTGCACTTGGAGGATTAATTAAAGATAAAATTCCATTATTTATTACATACCCTGCTAATTATTTTTGAAGCTCTGTAAAGAGAGCAGGAAAGCTAACCAATACAAGACATAATTAAGCAGAAAGGCAGCATTTGTGTGGTCACTCGGTGAAATCAACATGCAAAACGTTTATCATTTAACCACTTCCTTTATATTGTGCATCAGGGTGGAAGGGTTTGAAAGCAAGGCAGAATTACAAATTTGACTTAAATATATTTTTGAGGAGGAAATATCTATTTCTATGAGTATCGACAATCACTTTAGTGGATAATAAGCAATGTTAAATAAAACATGTAGCTAAATAGGCATTAAAGGCCTTTTACATACTTGGAAGAAAAGAAAACGATTTTTTTCTTTCTTTCTTTCTTTCTTTTTCTTTTTTTTTTTATGCTGCAGACTGCAGGCATTTTGGTCTATCTCTGTCAAGTGCAATTCTTTCTTGATGAATGACAAGGTACGATAATAGGCTGCCGTTACCAGGGCAACCAGACAGCAGAGCTGTGTGCCTTGAATTTTGTCATCTGAAAATGAAACCAGAAGCAAAAGANAGGAAGGAGAGTGGGGTGGGGGGAGAGTGGGCTACATTACAAGCAATTAAAATGACTGTAATATGTGGTATATGTGTATCTGCATGTGTCTGTATTGCAATTTTAGATGTAATTTGTCAACAGGCTTTTATCCCTGCTTTCCCCACCACTCTCTTTGTTCCAGAAATACATAGAAAGCTTTAAAAAGTACCTTTCAGAGAGGCCTCTCCAGCACATCCACCTTTACAATAGGTGTCTTTCCAATGCTGCTCTCCACCCGGCTCCCCACCCAGTTCCTCCCAGTCCCACTCAGCCCCTAGGAGGCTGCAGCTGAGGGCTGAGGGTGGGGACCCAGCACCCCTTTCTGCAGTGTATGCCAGGCAGCTGGCACGGGAAGTTGTTGTTCAACACATGGCTAAATAAGACCCCCTCAAGCCAAGGATGTGCCAAGAATTCATCCAATGCCTTCACCTTGGCCTGGGAAAGTCTCTGCCGTGGTCTCTGTGAAGTCCCCCCGGGTCAGACCCAGCCACTCAGGGACCAGTTCTGGTTCACGCTGAGGTTCACAGACACAAACTTAGGGGGCATTCAGTGAAAGGTGGAAAGCAGAAAGAGTGAAGAGGACCCAGTTGCCAAACTCCAACCTGCGATCAACTTTTAAAGACCAGCATATCTGGACCTGGGCTTAGTCACACGTGGACCTTTTGGAGATTAGCTGAAACTGTATCAGTCTATCTTCTCATATGTTCCCCAAAATTTGAATAAAAGAGAATCAAACCACAAATAGGTCTTGGATTTCGAAAAAGTACCGAACCTGCAAAGCTCAAACTCCTGATGCACAGTATAACACAGCCGCTGGCTTTAATAATAATTATAGCTGAGACAAAAATGCTGCCTGCTCAAGCCATATTAACTAAACCTGTACCATATTTCCTCAGCAATGTAACCTGAAACCTCACAGTATTTGTGTTTCAGAGCCACCATCTTCCATATCCTTCCTAGATTTTTACGGATTTCTTCACTTACTAACCTCTTGGGTTATCAGATAAAACCTCGCTCCTACCATTTTGTGGAAGAACTGTTGATAAAATAAGCCTTCTGTAATTCCTCTGCTGTCCCTCAGGCAAAACTCCCCATGAGCCTTGCACAGTGTGGGTGAATCATTAGGCTCCCATACCTAAGAAGTAGGCATTTCTGCCAACTTTAAGGATGAGGAAACCAACCCAGGGAAAAGCTGCCTGAGTCAGAGCCTTTGAAGTCAACGGGACTCTTTCGTTGTACTTAGCTGGTTTTGGACTGAGCTTTAACGGCCTCCCACGGCACTGTGAAATAGGACCTAGTACTCCTGGCTCACAACTTCAGGCCTCGATAAGCCAAATTTCTTCCCAAAAAGCTTTCTCTCAACATACTGATTTTAAATGTAGTTAATTCAATTAAATAAGAATGCAAAGCAATAAATGTTGCTTAACCAAAATTACTCCACCTTTGCACAGAAAAATTATACTGTAAGCATGTCAGTCATAAAGTTGACGTGTTCTTGAAATAAAAATTCATAACCTATGCAAGTCCTTACATGGGGAAATCAGTTACCTGATTTTTAAGGTATCTAAAGGAAGTGATCATCCCTAACGTTTCTCCATAGACACCCAGTATAATGGATTGTAGAAGAATGACTTAATTTTTTGGCATCTTGACTGTTTTTTAATATTTTCCATGGAAAAATGAAGTGATTTTTCTCTCTATCATCACTTGCATGGTTGACTTTTTTGCCATGACAAATCCAGGACATTTCAGTTATCCTGATTTATTTTTGCTTGACTAGTATCCTATGACTGTGTCTGCATGGCACTGAGGAGAGGAACCCCTGCTAGCTCTGGCATCAGTGGCAGTCTAGTTGCATCAGCAGCTTCATTCCACATGGACTAATTATCTTCAGTTTTCAGGCGAGAATGTTGCATTAAGTGCAGTTATGCTAAGTTTTGGAGACAGATTAATATCATCTACATGTTATGGGTAGCTTTAGCTGACATCCTGCACAGGTACCAGGAAGGCAGCGAGTGCTTTTTCAGGCTGAAGGAGTGGTCTGACTATCTCATTTGCCAGTCTCTGTTCAAGCAAGTTGTCACTAGGGCAATTACAAACTTGTTTTTATTGCAAGTTGCTTTCCAAACCATTCATTTGAAAGCTGGCTTATTACTTCTGCACATCTTTTCCATTCAGTTTTCAAGAGGTAACAGGAATCTTCATTAGAATTCATCTGTTACCAACTGGATTTATAAAATGTGAAGGTCTTACACTTGATGATGTTATCTTGCAACTCCCAAATCTATTTTGTCCAATGCAAAAAGCAGTATTTAGATTTTTAAATTTCCTGCTTTTTCCATCCTTTCTGCATTCTCCTGTTTCTGCACTGTGAGAAAGGAAGAAAAGAAGTCCTGCTTTTTCTGACTCATTAATTCCCCCAAATCAGGAGATTTGGAGAACACAGGAAAATACAGCAATTCTCCAGCTACTACATCTCAATTTTATTTCTCCTCTATCACATACCATCACCTAGTATAGGTGTCTTTTGCCATATGGGAGATCCCACAGCTGAATGGCAGAACCATGAAAACCAAACTTTGGGAAATGCTCCTTTAAGCCTTGGGCATTCCTTGTACCTGCTTTGGCCAAGTGGAAAAGCAGCCATGTTAGAAGAAAATGTCTACATATTAGTCATATCAACTAGTTTGAAACTGTTTTTCCTAGCTCTGCCTAAGTCCACAGCTGGGCAAGGCAGTATAGAGTATAGCCATCATGGCTATGAGTTATTTTAAAGATGGGACTTGAATTAGGACCTCCTTAGTTTCAAAGCCATGTCTCAACCACTAGACCATCCTACTGCTGCTTTATAATCTTCCTTCTGTGCACCTCTGTGTTAACTCAAGCTGAAGCTGAATTATGGCTCTTCTTATCCCTGATAAGCAGAGGGAGCTGTGGAAGAGCAAGCTGGAGTTTACTCGGCTTCATGCATCCATCAGCAACATGTCAGCTAGTTTCCAGTTGTGGAATCCTTGTTAGTGGTGATGATGGAAGAGGCACACGGAAAAGGGAGGGGTTTTCAAAACCCTCCATTGAGTGTGGAGAAGTGACAGCTCAACAAATCACCTTTAGATTTGTGAACTCAGCAGATTGTTTCTGGAAGTTGTTGAGAGAAAATAAATATGGAAAACCACAATGTCATTTCTAAGAGTCACTTTTCAGAGCCTGACCACATTTTAAGTATCTGCTAAGTGATGTCCTTTCTCCTACCATGCTTCTCGCCAAAACCAACGTTGTATCAATCTCCTGACAAAGACAAGTTTGACATTGGGATTCCAGACACGGAAACAAAAAAAACCACCTACAGCCCTCGTGAGTCACAGAACTCATGTGATTTTTTCAAAAAAAACCCCAACTAATTCTTAGTATAAGAGGCTCAAAAAAGGAAATAACTTCATTAACAAGGCTTTCCCCTTTGTGAATGATCTTGTGTTCAAGGGAGAGAGAATGATTTATAAATATCCTGAAATACCACAAGGAACACATCTTTATATACTTAATGAATTTTGTATCTGGACTCAAAACCACCCTGCATGGTTTGGCCTCATGGACAGCCTCTGGGAGAAGTCTCTGCTTGTGGCAAGGTGCATAGCTTCCCTTAATTTCCATGGAGTTTGATGGTCCCGCATTCCTGTGCTGTGGATGTGAACCAGCTCCAGCTGGTTTATATATCCTAATATCTTAACATGGCAGCACGGCTTCCAGACCACAGTCAGCTTGGTTTGGCCAGCTCTGGTCACAGGCAAGAGAAGCTTCAGTCTCTTTGCACCTGCCTGTGTAGATAAGTCCTCCTCTGCTCGCTGTTTGTGGAGAGCCAGCTCAGGTACATCCCTTGGCTGGGCAGACCCTCAGCAAGCTTCTCCAAAATTCCTTCCTGAAAACTATCTCAGGGACAAATGCAGCATTTATAAAAGACGACTGGGGAAAACGGTTCTTTTGGAGAGACACAATGCTACGCCTGCATACATGGCATTTGGATACTCTGGTTATGGGTACATTAAGATGTATTTAAATGCTGGTATTAAATGAGAGCCTTCCTACTGCTTCTTACTCAGAGTGCAGTTGTCCAATAAATTATTTTGGAAATGGCTTTAGACTTTTGCAATAATAGGTTTTTGGCAAGCAACAGGACTCTTAAAAGAACCACTTTATCATTATGAGAAGATCATAAATGAGAGTTAACTCATAGATATGGTCGTTTGCTAACCATCAGAGGTAATAACAAAATATGAGCCACTTTTAAATGGACTGCCAAGGAGGAAGCTAGCGGAAAGAAAAAAAAACCCTGTCACCAATCCACAGTAGACCAACAAATGCAGGCAAAATGTATTACACCCTGCAGTCTTCTCTCTGTCAGATTGTATTGGCACAATATCTTTTTTTCTTTGAGAAGAATCAGAGGCAGAGAGAACTCTCTTGTGGGCCTCATTGCCAGTGGACGCGGAGAACAATGTACTCCCTTCTCTGCTTCTTTCTTTTATGTATTTGAAGGCAATTTTCAAGTTTCACTTTCAGCCTTCTCTTCTCTTGAATAAAAACACCCCAGTTCTCTCAGATTTTTTTTCCCCCCCCAGAAAAAAGTCATTACTCATGAACCTCTAACCACTCTTGCTGTTTTCCCTGCAGAGTGATTGCTTCATATCACTACTGAAGCTCGGACCCAAGAGAAGGTACTGTCCTGCACCCAAGGCTCTGCTTGGTAGAAGGGCACATTTATTGCTCATACGCAACATCCCGATATGATGACATTGCTGTCTCATGCTGAGGTAGCTGGTTCTACATATGCATGTTAAGAACACAGTAATTGTTAGTCTTCACACTTGATAAGGTGGCCCTTCAAGTATAAAGCAATGTCCACCGAAGTGGTGAGCAAAAATGAATCAGTTGTTCATGGAAACATGCTACTTTACAAAAAATAACATCCTCACATCCTATGGAGACGGGGTCTATATTGATAGAGAATTGAGGGACTCAAGCTGTAGTGACAAAGGAGACCAAATATTTGGAGTATGATGAGAAACAGCCTAGTCAATTAACTTATCTGTTTTCATAACAGTTGGAGAGTCTCCTACATCTACATTGGCAAGTGGGTGGGGGGTTAAGATAGCTGTCACACTTTGATAAGTAGGCCACTCCGTTATGAAAGATTAAAGCCAGAGATGCGGATGCAGCTGAGTGTAAATGAGACTCCCAAGAGTGAAGATCAAAGTTTGTAGGAAAACCATAGTAAAGCATGAAAACCAAACTTCCTACCAGGAATTTAAGCATGAAAGGCCATGGTAACTTTCAGCTTCAAGGCCAGAGGCTGAAGACCTCATTGAAAGCTGTTGGAGGGCCTCTGTGCCAAGCTTAGATAGTCCTCACTGAAAACAGACAGGAAAAGAGGGGTTTCTTCAAGTCCAATAAAAAGAGTCAGCTTTGCAGGCCGGGGAATCGTGCTAACAGACTAAGACAAGATATAGCTTTGATATTTCTTGGCATTTTTCTCCTATAAATATGAAGACCACAAGACTTGAAAAAAAAAAAAAAAAGCCCAGAGGGTTCTTGTCTGTTTGTAGTCATGTAAACCACTGCTCATCGGAGAGTCTTTCTGGCCAAAGAATTAAAGCCGTTTCCTTCCTGGCCCCATTTGTTAAAGATTTTGTCTCTGCTGCTCCAGTATATTACAGCTGGCTGGGACTTCGCAGGATGTGAGAGGTATTGGAAATCTCATCCACAACAAGGTGATATTTATGCACTCTCATCGGCTGTAGGAGAACAAGGTGCACCAGTCTAAGCTTCGTATTCTCTTTATTATGGTAACTCATACGCACTACCTGACTGTTAGAGCCTATAGCTACCTGATGAAATCCTGGCAGTTTTCTCACTGTTATTACTTTAGCCATTTCCCTCACTCTGTGAATGAATTAATGCGAAATTTGGGGTAAGTAATTCAATTTTCCTGTGCCTGTAACATGGGGAGTTTAGTAATGACTTGTATTTACCCTACAAAATGTAAGACAGCCATTAGACATAGACATCTGAACATCTGATAATCTATTGCTCATTACCACATTGTAACCATTAAGTTTGTGGAAATATGGTATGTAAGTAGTAGGAAGGAGGTCTGTGCTGATGTTCTGGTCAGAGGGAACAATAAAGAGAACACTGAAGTGCTGGTTTGGCAATGGTACTTCTCACTTTTCAAATCCCAGCCTCCTTTAATTAACTTTTATAAAGCATGCGAAGAAAGAAGAGTGGAACATAAGCTCTGCTCATGGATGCTCGTGTGCTCTGGTTGCAGCAGAGCTTCTCTCAAAGGCTATTTCCAGCAGCTGCTGCTCATGGCAGCTTTCAGTGGAGGAGGAACAGGGGAGGTATCTCTCACTAGAAATGCCAGCACAATTGCATGCTCTATCACTTCTTAATCTGGTTTTAAAAGTCCTGTTTAAAAAAAAAGGACAGTTCAATGTGCAGCGGAGCGTTTTGAGCAGGCTAAGGGAAGGCATGGCTGCACTCTGCATCAGTGCTGGCAGCGTTGGTCAGCTGGAGGTAAGGACGACGAATTCTGCCCTCCGTTGTAGTTGCACTACAGTGACTTCATCTGTCCCCATGGACATTTCATGGCGGGGGCACTTCAGGTGCCTCATCAGTGCCCCCCGTACTGTGAGCGTGAGCGGCACACAGTGGGCTAATACTGTCCGGCACCTTCCCTTCTACAGCTGGGGTCAGAGTTTATAATGGGAGACATACCCCTTGCTGGTTTATTTTCCCCCTTTCCCACATTTTTCTCCTCTGGTTTCCCATTTCATTCTCATCTTTCTTGTCGAGTCACTGCCTCTTTTGATCTCCTATTATATCTCTCTTACTGTGGGGAAAATGAGTCAGATGTAATATTCCCGTCTGACACATCAGCTCGCTCTGCTGCAAGTGTATACCAACCTCACCCCCACGAGGGGTTTCAGTTTTGTCACTGTAACTCTGCAGCAATACATTTAGCAGAACTAGACGGGGGCTTAAGTGCGGCTGCAGTTGAGAGCAGGACACGTGGCTAGGCCTGAACCAGCTGACCTCAGTAACATTTCAGCCAAAACATGTAGCATGCACTTCACCATGTTCCAGCTCAGTAAGGGCTCTGCATGCTTATTCAGGTAACTAGGTCAGTCTAATTTCTGTGCCGTTACATTTCCATTCCACCGTTACCTGTTAGCGGTGACATCAGTTCTGGTGGCCCAAGCCATAATCTCATCACACCTTCACCTTTGGCAGCAGAGCCAAGCTCTGTGAGGAATTTCCAGCACACCCAGCATCCACCGACATCGTCAGGGGTGGCACAAGTTTGTTCCCGTCAGATTTATTCAATGCTCTCCCTCGTCCTGTTCCTGCGGAAAACAATCCTTAACTGGTGCACAAAAAGATCTCATCAGCAACTTCCAGGAGAGCTAGAACGATGCACATCAGCTGGGGACTGAAACAGATTATGTTTAGCTTTAGTCCCCTGTTTCAGAAACAACAATATTATGAATAATCCTTTTATGGTCATACATCTTGTATAAATACCTGAAACATGTATAAAACCGAGGAGAGGAGGGAATTCATTAAGGTGGTCCAGGAGAATATTACTCTGAGCAATAAAGACTGGCTTAGATGAGTTATAATTCTTTTATTCCATTATGTTTACTTAAGAAAGGGGGTGGGAGAAAACTAAATATAAGGAAGATTGTCCAAACCAATATACCAAATAGGTCTATTTTGCGGAAGCATCTTCCTGAGGAACTCATGGGAGCATTAGTGTGTTAGTCCAGCTGTCCTAAAAAATGCACTATACTGATTCTTCTGTATTTTGCTGCAAAATTCCCGATAGGCCAGGTCCAAAGACTGGAATTAATAGTAATCTTTCAGTAGAGTTCAATGGACTTTAGGGCAGGCCCTATGCACTCATTATTTAAAGTAAATAAAGAGGAGCAGTAGTGAGTCAAAATGTGACACAGGCAGTGATTTTAAGAAAATCCCCCTAATTTTTGAGAGACCTATTTGAACCAACTTTTAAAGGCAAAACAGTGCATGCATTGAATTTTCAGTTCAATTACATCATGTCACACTGATTTCATCTGGTTACCGCATGTTATTGGTGGGAATGTAACTTGATGCAGCTCAATACAGCTTGTGGCATACTGTGATTTATTACAATTTAAATGATAAAGCACCCAAGAATGTTCAGGCAATTGGATTACTCCATTGACTGAATGTTCAGACATCTATTTTTAGAAAAGAGATGTCAGTTTGTGCAATATTAGATGGACTGATCCATTGTTACTGAAGGGGCAGGGGAATTTCCTTTATTGCATAATACTGCTTAATGTTACCTCTGTGTTTTATTCTTTTTGAGTGGTTTGTGTAGACCTGGATGCGACCGGATTTTATTCATCAAAGGTGGGACCAAGTTCGCTTTGCTGGGTCTCCTTCTGAAAGAAAGAAAGACTGACTGGCAGGATAAATCAAGTCCAAGTCCAAATTTTGCCTGCACTTTAAGGAGACTCAAGACATGGGTTCTGGTTCTCCTGCATTTTCTAGGGATGGGTCAGTATTGATCATTGCTGAGGAGCAGGAACGGGACTAGAACTTGCCTAGAACACATGCAAGTCTACGGATGCAAAGTTCTCAGTTCACCCCGTCCCGTACTCTCATAAATTATCAGCTAGATACTCAAAGCTGGAAACCGTTTGGACCCACAGCTCTAGACAGACAGACAGGAAGTGGAAAAAACTATGTTCCTTTCTTTTGTTTTACAAATATTTTAAAACAGGCTATATGCCAAAACAAAAATAACCATGAAACTGGAATAATTCATGAATAACATGGCACAACAATAAAAGGTTGGGCATTACAGCACTGGATTCTTTAGTTCGGCCAAGAAGAGAAAGTGCTAAAATCAACACAAAGGGATCCCATTAGTAGATGAAAGACTGGTTCCAGTAGCTTTGGTTTACCCAGCTGGATCTCTTTAGGAACACTGAATGGTGAGGTAGGGCCTAATTCTCTACTTTTTGTATTCCTAAGCATGGGACAGGGGCTGTGGGTGTGTGAAGGTAGGAAAGGAATTTGATGTGCGTGTCTGGAGAGACAGTAATAACTACTATGGCCCTCATATATCAAATTAGTCCATCTCTTTGATACACCAATCCGAGAAAGCGTTGTGATGGCTCCAAAAATTTGTTCCTGTGTTGACAACAAACTCCTCATTCTACAAGAAAGCATCAGC
The DNA here is from genome assembly GCA_013400535.1 of Scopus umbretta. Taxonomy (NCBI): domain Eukaryota; kingdom Metazoa; phylum Chordata; class Aves; order Pelecaniformes; family Scopidae; genus Scopus; species Scopus umbretta. Next base: position 11,167 of record VZTL01023867.1, on the reverse strand, counting down.
ACCTTCTGGGAAATAAATTAAATCTAGTTCCAAACTTCCTCTTGATATGGATAAAAAATATCTAGGAGAATGGACTCGACCAGCCTCAGCAGGAACAGGACCTCCTGCTGATGAGCTGCTGGTTCAGTGTTTTAACATCTAATCTTACTGCCTCTGGGTCAAAGTTATTCCTGGTGCAAATCTGACAATAACATTAGAGTCAGCTTAAAGAAGAATTTGTCCCACTGCATGTGTGGCTTTTGCATCAACCAAAGTCCAGCTCTTAGGAAAGGAACAAAGCTCTGAAGGTAGCAGACAGAGAGAAAAAGCCAAAATTCAGAAATAAACTCATAAAAAGAAAAAAAAAAAAAGAACATTTGAGCGTTCATTCTTTTAAACATCTCTTCTTTTGCATCTCCTCCAGCAGTAAAGATGTCAAGAATTACTTGCATAGAGATAGTCAGGGGGAGGGTCACTAGAAAGCCTATTACCTTTGTCTTCTGTTTTAGCAGCAAGCAGGGAAAAGCTGAAGTCCATATGAAAAGGCATTCTGGCCCAGGCGACATAAAGAGTAGGGGCAGGCTGTTGCCAAAAGTAAAAGATATGTTCCCTAGTGGAACACCTCTCCCACTTAATCCCCCAATCACAGCCTCCAAACCTCTCTGGGCTAGGCTATTTTGGACCACATGATTTACGTTAAGGCAACTCTGCAGTCGCTCCATTGACTGCGCGATAGTAGAGCTGGAGCTAATGAAGTGCAAGGGATCCTAGCATCCGATCTGAGTTAATGCTTCACGTGGCAAAAACCATGCTTTATTTTTCAGCTACAAATTAGCTAGGGTATTCCCTGATGCCACATACTTCTCCCAGATTTACCTTGTTGTTATATTTATCTACAAAGAGATCTATCAACCTACCCTGTAAGGCAAAACTTAATGATAGAAGAGAATGCATGCAGTCAGTGGAGGTTTTAGCATGAACTATTAAAAAAAAAAAAAAAGAAAAAAAGGCAGGACTTCCCATGTATGCAGATAGCAGCTTTTTAGTCGTGAGGTCAAAACAAACTTAGCATCTGAAGAAGTTAAGGTCTTGATTTAGCAAAGATTTGTGTGTGCACTTTTTCCATGTGACTCGTCTCATTCAGGCTAATGCGAGTTAACACAGGAACTTTTTTCCTGCAAAATCATAGCCTCAGATACTACCTATATAATGGGAGCTAATTGGCCTCACAGATCTATCTGAACCTGGCACTTAATTCAGTTCACAGGGTCTCACAAGCCTAAACCCAAGCTCGAGTTCAGATGCTGCAAGTGGTGCAGATGGAGCCTGCAGAGGTAGTCTCAGAGGCTGCGGGTGCCCATCCTGTGCCTGAACTTCGTACTGTGGAGAGCAAACTTCTTTGTCCCAAGACTCAAGCTAAAGAGCAAGCAAATGGTGCGGATGATTAGGGAGTTTGTGTTGAAATTAGCCCAACACGACCCGATAAATGTAAGAAAGTAGCTTCCCTGACTAGGATGTAAAATCCTTACAGGTGTAAAAGCTACTCAAGCTGCCAACTCAACTCTGAACATCCGAAACAGCTTTATGGAGAGAGAGAATGCCGGGTGGGAGTCAGCAAGTTACAGTGCACTGCACTAAGAGCTACTGAAGGCACAGCTTTATCCCTCCATTGCTATATCACCTGTCTTCGAGGTGTCTTCATAGGCACAGATGGAAAAGGATGTAAAGGAAACATTTTAAATCTAAGGGTGCATTAGACAAGTGATTGCAGGCACTGTGATTTATAGCTGTAGTAATGGACTGGATCTCAGAAAACTGAGATCCAATTAGCCGCTCTGCCATTCCAGGGAAATGCTCAAGCCAAATTTTCTATTCAGTGCTTTTAGGTTAGGTTGATTTTCAGAGGTGCTAAGCACCTTCCCACCCTACAATCTCTGCGTAGAGTAACAGATCCCCAGCCTCCCAAAAAGCAAACCCTCTGTTGAAACCCATCTCCCCTCCTTTGCCCCAGAGAAATGAAAAAAAAAAAAAAAAGAAAAAGGGATTAATTATATTTGATTCTACTGTGTTTCCTATATTTTTTTCAATATTTGGGTTGAAAATTAATAGTCTTACTCCATGTTATCAGGAAAATGAAAGTGTGGAAAGGAGGACACAGAAGCTAAAAATCTTGAAAATAAGGGACTTGATTCTCTGCCTGCGGTTTCCCCTCATGCGAATAAGGAACAGGAACGTTTCCATACCCACCTCACAAAGGGACTTGTGAGAGTTAATTCAGCTCTCTGCAGAAAGTGCCTTGAGATCCACAGATGGAACTTGCTGTAGAAGTGACGCATTACTAAATAATGAGGTACGATCATATGTGAACAAAACACACTCATATATTGCTCCATATGTTTTATAACATTAAGCCCTGTGTTGTTTTCCAACAGACAGATACATTCCAACCTGGAGAGGATCAAACACATCCCAGAATATTTTGTCTTTTTATTTCTGAGGTGAGGAGATAGTTCCAACAACATTGTTGTCTCTTTTGGGGTATTGAAACCAAAATAGGTTTTGTTTTGTTTTGTTTTGTTTTTTAAAGGAGGTGGGGGGCGGAGGAGAAGGAAGAGTTTCACACAGCACGTGCCGAAGGAACGTAACTTCTCCCTGGACATCTGTCCCTGAACAACAGAGGAGACCTTGGGTTTTATATGTCAGCTGAAAAGATAGACTGTGGAAACACACTGCCCCCACCGTCCCGCTGCAGTTTCATGTATGGACTCGGAGACATCCCTCAGGAGAAATATTAATTTAAGCTTTGGTTCCGCCACCGGAGCCTCCTTTTGCCTATCTCCAGCTCCCGGTGAACTCGCACCAACCACACGTGCTCTAATATAGACTCCTCCCTGCAAGCACAATAGATAGAGGCTTGTGTTTTTCAGGGCTGGAATTTGGGGAAAGTTCTTCCTAAGATAGGGAGTGAGGAAAAACACTGGAGCAATTTTATTTGCCTTCGCAATGCCAGTTTTTGTGCCATGCCTGTAAGAAAAAGAGGCGTTTGGCTGCCTGAGGAATACGGGGACTTTAGATTCTTATTGAATACTTTTGGCAAATGTACCAAAATGTCATGTTTTTCCTGGGTTTTGATCACTATTTTTAACTCTTCTATTCATATATTCCAAAAGGAACTGAATGCTGACATAAAGACAGCAAGCAGAATACCACTAATTCAAAATCAGGGCTTCCCTCCTCTTCCAATTACGTTTCGGCATCTTTCAAAATCCACATTATACCCCAAAAGTACACATGGGATGTTAGGTCACATGAAAAAGTCCAAAGGGAGATGAAGGAGAGCAGGAGTTATGCCAAAGCTGTACTGTTATTTCTGAATTACCTATGAAACATAGGAGAGAGAAATACAGATTTCATTAGTTTTTAGTGTATTTTGGCCCTCAACAGTGAGATGCAACACATATTTTTAAATCATCTTACCCTGCCAGATATTCGGGAAGTGAAAACACAACTAAACAGAAGATGTGAAGGCAAACTATGATCTATCTGTGTGTGCGGTGCTCCATGAGCCCACCAACCCTCTTCCCAAGATGGCATTCTCCCCCCCCACACACCCCGCCCCAGGAAGAACCCAGCCCCAACCACTCCATCCTCTCCTCAAGGGGAACTAGGTGCTCTAAAAGCAAGGGGATACCCTGGGGGAAAAGGGGAGAAAGGGGTGATCAAATGAGACAAACACACTTTGAGTAACTGATTTTCAGATTCACCATTTACTGGATTCCTTGTGAATAACCAGGTATATTCTTTGCAAGTTCAGACATGATACAAGCACACGTGCACAGGAAAACCAAAGTCCACCGATCATTTTTTGATCCTTTCCACTTTTTGTCCTTTCCAGAGAAGCTGGAATCCAGGTGAGTCTCAGACTTTATCCAGCAATGAGTTCGTACACTGAGAGAGGACTCTTCCCAGTCCTCAGCTCCTGAATGTCTGATGCTTCACAGCATTTCTTGCATAATTCATCTTAAAAGTGGAGTTAGCAGCCGGGCAGTCAAGTGAGAAGTATATAACGGCCTGTGATCATCAGACACAGCTTCCAGGGATCAGAAGCCATCGGTTCAGCTTCTTGTAGTAGCCAGAGGGAGCTGTTTGGAGACTTCCTTCTCTCAGGAGCTGACTTAGCTTATCCTCCTCTTTGCCATCTAGGACACCAAAAGGCACCCCTTCTGTCCCGTCTTCCAAAGGTATACCACAGCAAAGAGCACCAAGTTCTGGTCAGCACGTTGGCTGTTTGACGCGAGTAGCCATGGTCTGAGAGTCAGCAGCAAGAAGTAAATTCTGCCAGAGCTAATCTACTCCTCCTTTCTCAGAAGCCCAAGCCATCCTTCAACAGTTGCTGCTGGGCACTACCCCTTACTTACAGGATAGCATTGGAAGCACACATTGGACAGCAAAGCCTATGTTCATCCTTTTACGCACCCCCACTCCCGCCCCAGCTCCTTAAAGAACACAGAATTTATATCCAGTGTACTATCAGCCCACGGTTAAGACACTGCTGTAGGTGGAGCTCTGTGAGCATGACAGAGTCGATCACAGATACAAGGGCCAGCAAATAAATGATTCTACAAGTGTCAGACATTTCTGTCCAGGAGATTAGAGATTCATTGACTACAGTGTGGGAAGAGCTGTTAAACAAAAACAATTGCAGTAGTCTCGGCCTTCCACAGTCACTTTGACTACCATGTAAATCAGAGACTCATCTTTCATCTTGAAAAATATCTTTTTTTTTTTTTTTAATTGGTTGTAATGCCCTCGTATATCAAATACAGTTGCCAGAGCATTGGCTGAATGACACAAAAACAAAAGGGAAAAAATGCATTACTTGCTCACAGAAGTAACATATTCTTTCATAATTACATCGGGGGGTACAGGAGGGGGTCCCCTGGCATATCAGTAACCTTATTCACAACCTGGAAAGTTCCACAGAGGAAGAACATATATGATTAAGTAGAGCAGCCCTGTAAACCAGGAGACATGAATTATTGCTTTGCTAATGATGCACTGTGCTTCCTTCGGCAAAACACTTTTTGGTACCTTTTCCCCTCATATTCCCTCCATCTCCCTTGTAGGCATCAGTCTCCATCTCCTTGGAGCGGGGCAAAGGCTCCTTCCTTGTCCTAGGCACACTGCTATATTGGGCACCGTGCAAGTTCAGGGCGAGCCTGTGAGTTCCACCTTACATACATAATGAATAATTAGAGACCGCAGCATCTTACCCCACAGCGTTACTTGTCTGGGTAGTCCACGGAGTCAGCATGCACCGTAACTGTAACACAGGAGCGAAGTTCAATTTGGGCCCAGAGTAAAAGCAAGAACTAGTGCTGTGTCTAAAAGACTGATGCACAACCCCTTCTATTATTTCAAGGGTGAGCTGCGTGCTGACATTTTACTTAAAACAGGAGATGTTTAACTGACAGGCAAAGCCAAATTTTCAGACATTCCTTTGTTTGGCGGAAGAAAAAGTAACCTTGGCTCTATCAAATGCAGAGGCAGTAAATTACAGTTTGTAAACGCATCACATGAACTTGTGGATACATCTAGATCAAAGGAGTAAAATAAGATATTCTGAATAATACAATGAGACATTCTGAGTAACATTTGATGCACCTAATTACTGAGAACATGCCTAGCAGAGTTTTCCAGTAGCAGTATCAATGCCCTGCAGGTACTTGTCCATGCAGCCCGCTCCCCTGCATGGGATCTGTAGATTGCCAACCTGGATTGCGCTCATGAACATCTAGAGTCACTGATTCCAGCTAAAAACCCCATGCATCTAGAGGAAAAAAGTGTTTGCATGGCACGATAGTTCCAGTCGTCCTACCGAAGACCTAAACCAACTGATGAGAATGGAGCTGTTCCCAGTTTGTACCACTGGCAAATGAGACAATGCTTTGGCCTTGAAATTGGAGCCCAGGTCCCAGGCCTCTCCTAGACTCAGCCACACGTTTCTCAATGTCGAGAAAGGCTGAGAACAGGCAATCTAGGTCCCCAATTAACGCTATAAAAAGATCGCCAACTCTAGCATTCATTCACCAACTCCAAATCAAGATGAGTCAGCCCCATCACAATCAACCCAAGGATGGCTCCTAGCTGATAATTGAATCTTTTTAATGGATCCCTTATAATAGATCTGGCTTTTCTGAAGCTATGATCTTTTTCTCTGTTACCGACTAATATTGAAAATTCCAGTTGTACATATTCACTTCCTCTAAATACCCAGTCACCTTATGCAGAAAATGTTATCTCGAGAAACAGCCCAATTAAATTGTGCAACTATTTGTAACCTTTTGTGCTATTGTATCAGGTGGTGAAGCAGTAGCAACACTGGAAAACATCGGATCTTTGGGAAATGTAGCATATTATTAGATTTGATGAGATCCATTTTCTTGATGGCTTCTGAAAGATCTTTGTGCTAATTAGCTAAGAATACCACTGAATTATTTAATTATCTCTACTTTTGTGCAATAAAATATGTTGTCATATCACACACTCTATCTTGCTGTTGCTGTTCATACTTAATGATGCCTTTATAGTTAGTGATTTCCTTTGTTCTCCCTCTGTAAGTGTTTTTTGGTGGTGCTGGAGAAGGGGGGGGGCCAGAGAGGGAAGGCAAAGGAAAAATATTAGTTCTAAAATAAATTTTTATGTGTGGGAAAATCTTTACATGTGTTTAGCTCCAGTTCCCCATGCAATATGCGAAACGTGTTTCGGTGCTACAGCAGACCCATCCACTTATTGCTCATGCAAGAAGGAATGCTTTCCAGAGGAAGAGGAAAGAAAGTATCGCTTCAAAAAATTTTTAAATCAGCGAGGAATGTTTTTAACAAGGAAGAGGTAAATTATGATAATTACCCGGACTGGTAGGGTCCTTAAGCATTACTAATTAGCATTTATTGCCTGGATTATTGAAACAATGTGTGTGTTCCCAAGAGTGAAGAAGAACTGGGATGCTCTTTCCTTCTGAGCCCTGGGAAAAAGGCAGGGCAGCAGGAATGCGGCACGGTTGGCAGAGAGGCTCTTCTTCCAAGCATCGCGAGCACCAGCCTTGTGCAGAGCTGCACAGCGACACTGGGAAACCTCTACCTTTTGTAAGCCCACGTTTTGAACTTAACCGCACGCCTGCATTCCAGAAACGTTCACAGAAAAGTGAACAAAATTAGGGCAGGAGAAAAGGCAAGCGGCCGTTAAAACAGTCAAAGTCATTTGGCAATTGTTAGAGAGGCAGATGAACATTTTCCTTATACGCTGGGCCGTATATTTTATACATATATATATATATATATACTCTGTCTCCTATTACTATTGGGGTGGTGCGTAACCGTGCTATGAATAAACACTTCATCACTTCTAAAGTACTGAAGCATGGCCCAAGACTCCATCACAGAGAAATTAAAGAGTTAACAAATTCCACGAAAAGGAGGTGCACTCTACCATTTTCAACCAGCATTTTGACTGGGTTGATAGGACTTTGTCCGTGAAGAGGCTGCAATCAGATTTCAACCCAAGCTGCATTTTAATGTCAAGGATTTATAACGTAAAGGAAGTTGCGAATTAGAAATCGATTAGAAATTAATCGCTCATCTAATAGGCACTAGCCACTACACTGCATCTCAACTATAATTTGGTATCTGGCCCAATAAATCCTTAAGTACTTTGGGAATGCTTCAGGAGAGAAAGACGGTAGAAGTATTCTCCATTTTTTGAGCTGCAGTACCATGCAACGTTAGGGACTGTTAAAACCCTGGAAATAAAAGAGCAACAATGGAAAACTGCAGAATGCCTTGGACCTTTTCTACCTTTTACTGCCACCAAACCCCATGCCTTTCAACTTGGGAAAGCAAGTTCCAACTCAGCTACAACAAGGTCAAAGTCACAGAGCTAAATGCTACAGTTGCCGCTCAGACAAAACTCCCAGATGGCAGAGTTTTGCAAAATTTGCGTTGTTTTTTTTAAAAAAAAAAAAAAGCGATATTCATAAAAAATACACCTCACTTTATCTTTCCCCCCTTTTTAATTATTTGCATCGCATATTGCACAGAATACTTGGGAACGTGTTACACTAAACGGCACGACAGCATATTAGACATACTTTTAATCAAGACTAGTCCCAGCCTGGTATGCTTTTAGTGCTGAATAGGATCTTCAATCCTTACTAAGCCTGACTTGCTTATTCTATTTGTTAATTAAATTAACGCCCAACGTTTATTTTCTCTGCCATTTTCCCCTCAAGGTTAAAAATGGCTTTTTGTCCACAGCTTCCTTTTATTCCAGTGAAACCGTGCCACTATGGAGACGGATGAAATTACCGTTGAAGGAACTATGTAACGCTAAGACAAGCCTTATAGCTATCTGTATAAAGCAAAAATAAAACCAAACCGCCGTATCCCTTCTTTTGTCTGCAGAAGGTAAAAACGCTGCAGGAGGAGTTCTGGATTGATTTTCATTTGCTTACCGAGAAACCTGTAAGCGAATGGGTATTTATAGCGTAATTAACTTCCAGCGAGGCTGACATGTCTCCAGATCACGGGCAGGGATCTGGCTGAGAAAGCCCACTGAACCTGCATGCCCTGGGCACGGAGTTACGGAGCTGGTGCCGGCAGGATTGGGGCGGGAGAAAACGCATTCTGTTTCAGTTGTTACTCCCTCTTTTTTCCTTCTTGCAAGAAACCTCGCCTTTTCCACTNAAAAAAAAAAGGACATTTTGGCAGTCCCCGAGGTGGGGAGAACAGCCGGCGGTGGGGTTCCAGCGCACCGCGTCCCGATTTACAGCGCCAAACAGGTAATCAAAAAAGAAATTCAGCTCGGAATAAGTTTCTCTCTTTTTTTTTTT
>VZTL01023866.1:26399-43105 GCA_013400535.1 Scopus umbretta | reverse complement strand
CTTCCAAAGCGATTGTACAGGGGAACTGTGCAACCGCCCTGCAGACGATTTATTGGATGTTTCCAACTTTCCTTACCCAAAGAAATTATTTTTACCCTCTTCCTCTGTTACTTGTGAATGAATCCTGTAGGTCTAATCTTAAAATTCAGGTTGAACATTAGACTAAAATTTCATGGTAATATAATTGTTTCATATGAGATCGTTCCACTTCATAAAAGGTGCCTTCTGATGGTCTGGAAATAATGTTACAAAACAGAAAGACCCCAGAAACACTAATGCATCTGTAGAATCATGTTATCTAAAAAATACTTGAAGTGCCTTTCTGCTGTGCACTGTGTCCAGAATCAAAATGAGGAAAGACAAATTTTTAAGATAAATTGGTTTCTGAAAAATTTATGTGCACTTTACTAGTGCAGGCAGGATGTAATCTGTTTTGTATTGAATCTGCTTGAAAAAAAAACCACAATGATAATGAGATTTTTTAAAGGCACTTTTAAATTCATGCTGGCAAAAGACAAATAGTCATGACTTTTAATTTCTATAAACTTAACAGCTGGGGACAAAATAAAGCGTTATTAACTTAAGGGGTGTAAGGAAGTTGCTTTTGTTTCAAGGACGAAATAATAATTCTCAGTGTTATTGATCTAAGCTGTCTGTCTGATCTTTTTGCTGGTACAGCCAGACCAGTGAGTGGTTTTATTTATGCTGCTTTTACTGTTAGTAGTGAGAGAAGAGGGGCCACAAACATCTCCTGTGATGTCTGTGTTCCCCATCCTTGGTAATGCCTGCAAAAACATTGGTTATGAAGGAACTATGCTTCAGGGGCAAGTTGCTCTGTTACTAAATGGGATATTCCTCATATTCAAAACATAAAATGTATTACCAAATAGTGAGGAGCTTCTTAACCTCATTTTATTGTTTGGAAAAATATTATTCGTCTCTTCTATCATGACAGCCATTAATGATAAAGATGTTCGTCCTTGTCAAACTGAGTTCTTACACTAATTTTAATTGCATTAAGTGCAATTTACTGTTATCAGATGATAAATAACAGTTATTTTTCTTTATCACTGTATGTCTTCTATTACAACTAAGAAATAATCTGTTTTTCTTTTTTCATTTTGATTATAAATCTAATGGTAATTCAAAGGCCAACCACAGTTTCTTTGTATTCTTACGTGCCTGCTCTTTCTTTTGCCTGTTGAATTCAATTCCATTTATATTAATGGTTTATTTTTTACTTTGAATGCCTTTGCCACCTGCAGATTCCTCCTGTATTTTCCCAGACTTCCCCATAGAAAAAGTTGTAGAGTATATTGTGTTAATAGTAAACCACAAGTTCATGTTTACATACCGAGGGGTTTCCCTTGAGTCCCAAGTCTTTACTAACTGATTTGTCATAGAGGTGAAGGGCACAACCTCTGTGTTTAGGAAATCAATAGCAGTTGCCATTTCCATTAAGTAGCCTTGGCTGAAGTTGTTCTATCTTGCATATTACACTGCTGTCAGTGTATGCTTTTATTTGCTTGTGGCCTGAAGCTAAAAGTGGGGACAGACCAAAAAAGGTTTGTGTTTTTGGTTTTTGTTTTTTTTCTCAAGTAAGCATATCGTCTCCGTAGAATTGGGAAGGACTGATCTGAAGATGGCTTGAGCAAAGCAGGAATACAGAAAAACTAGTATGAGTAAATGTTATAAAAGGGTGTACTTACACATATTCAGCTAAACAAAAACAGTGGAACAAAGTATAGTTTGACCTAGTGTAGAAAAAATGAGCTGAAGTGCCAAAAAAAAGATAGATAGATCCCTCTGCAGGGAAGTACATTGTAGGGGTAGCAGGCTAATACCGCTGTTTAATAGTTGTTGAGTAGCATCTGAAGGTAATCCTAGGCATCTTGAAGAATGATCAGTGTTTGAAATAACTCTAGGTGGAGTAGCAGCAAAGAACTACCTGCCAGTTTAGGAGCAAATGTATTGCTGCCATTCTTTAGCTAACGAACTATGGCTTCCCCCAAGGACTGAGTTGGGCTACAGCCCTTTATTGGTACCTGCACTGATGTCCTTTTTCATTACTTCTGATCATCAAGACACATTTTGTCACTGCTTACCTTCAAAGTGCAGAAATGCACACGAGTGCAGCAGCGTGATGGTGTTGCTACAAAATGAACTTACGTCCCTGTAGATTCTGGGGAGAAAGTGGACTGAAGCCAATTATAAATACTCCTGAAGTCAGCATGTGAAATTGCAAAACACTTCTTTCATGATTTCAGATTGGCATAGCCCAGTTGGCACTAACCATTTCCTCTAGGCAAGAGTGTCACTTAAAAGAGATTAAACTGCACAAGACAATGATAAACTCCCCTTCTCCTCCCAGGGTGCTACTCTGCTTAATACCTGTGTTAGTACCCTCTTCTTTCACTGTATCATCAACTTGATTAGACCCTGAGGTCTCCATGGTAGGACTAGAGAGATGCTCACTGGGTGGGGGCATCATCATCAGTGCTCCTCAGTGCTGCAGGAGCCCTGTCCATGCATGCTTGTCTAGAGCATCTAACACCCACTTAAGACAGGAAAAGATTTGTCCCCCAAGGCAGTGCTAAATTTGCAGCAACCACAGTGGCATGGAAGTGGACTAGGGGAAAATTTGCTAGCCCTGCTTGTGTTTTATCATATTTCTGCCTGGAAGAGAGCCACTGTGCTATTGCTAGGTCTTATGTACTCTCCAGTGTATTTCAAATACTCTACCTTTAAATACTGACCACCAGCAGAACGATGCCAGTGCTGAATGCTGTACTGCCAGATAGGGTAATCTTAGGGAGGATACATTTCTATCAAAATTATTAAAGGGGCATCTGATAACAGTGCCTCAGTTAAGACTTATTAAACACTCTCCATTTTATCCTCCATTTTCAGGGATTTATTATTTCGCTGTAAGAATTCACTCAACCTTGAAACTTGTCATCCGTGGTTTCATTCCAGAAGATATTTTTGAAGATACAAAAGCAGAAATATCCCTATTCTGGCAATGGCTTAAATGCATATTAACTTTCAATCCTGCTCCACAGCACATTGGAAAGTTGAAAAAACTGCTAAAAATTACTGTTAAAAAAAACCAACAAACCTTTGCAGCAATAAAACTGGGATAATCCACTGAAATCTTGATCTCTTGAATGTCATCTGGCACATTTTGAGGGTTGTTGTCCAGTTTCAGAGGGAGCTGCTGAGATGCAGATACCTCTGCACTGTACTTCTTGCAGGGACTGGACCCACAGCTCCTTCTTGGAAGGACCCATGCCCCATGAAGGAAGGGCCTTTATAGGTAGGGAGGATGCCCAAGCACAGGCAGTCCTGAAAGCAGTGTGAACTAACAATTTTTAGCAAGTGAGCTTTAGATTTGAGGGGTAGGAAGTCCTGTACTATGTGAATGCCTGGGAGTTTTATAAGGTGGGCAATGGGCACAGTTGCACTGAGTGCTCTGGAGAACTACCGGAAAAAACTTTTTAATTGTTAAGTCTTGGAACAAATTGCTTAGGGTCATTGTAGGGTCTTCTACAGGCTAGGCTAGGCATGTGTCAGTAACATCTCAGGTACAGTTAATTCTGCCTTAGGGAAAGATGGACCCTCTCACATGCCCTCTGGCTCATTTTTCACTCTTTTTTCATCATAAAATTTGCTATATACTTTGTCATTGGTGCTGTTTATTCTGCTCCCCATTTCACCAGGCAAGTACTTTACAGTTGCCTTAAGTGGGTCCTTATTTCTTAATGCAAAGTGTTTTTTTCTCAGCAGAGGTCTCCGTTTTCCTGTCCTTTTTACCCAACACATCTGAACCTGGTGTCTTCTTGATTTCATTGGCATTTTAAACTGCTTGACATCTTTAGCCCTCAAGGATGCTCTGAGCTGTAAAGACTCCTTGCTGAAACTGCTGTTCTGGAGTTATAGGTGATGCACGATTGGTTGGCTGCTTCATGCGCTAAAGAAATCAAGCAGTGTGTAGCTTCTCCCATTAAAAATTAACACTCTGCAGTAGACAGTAAAGACCTTAAATGTTCTGTTGTTAAGGCACAAATAATGGAAAAAACCACGACCTTTTTGTTAAAGAATGAAGGATGCTTCAAGTTAGGACCTTTCTCTTGTTGTGTGTCTATCATCTCCTCGAATCTGATGACTGGAGAACGATGTCTGGGAATGCGTGATCATGCATGTGGGTTGCTCAGATGTTATTTCACTGTTCATAACCACACTGCTTCTACCTGAAATGGCCAATGTGTGTGTGCAATATGTTAAGAGATGGATAAGTACCTATGTGATTTGATAGCCCTTTGGGTATCCTTTCATATACTTTGTGTGCATGTAAAGCTTCACACAGCTGCAGATGGCTAATTTGAAAAGAGGCCTGTGGAAAATTTGGCATAGAGTGCATTTGCTAACACAAGTAACAATAATTCATGTGGGAAAGAGTGAAAGGATCATTTAAAATGGAGCACTGACTCCAAAACTTCCCGGATATCCATGAATATCCTGGGTTAAGAAGCTAAGCTCGTGGTGGGGGAACTGGGGATTTGGTAATCACTTGGGGTTCTGTGGAGATGAATTGTGGGATGTCAGTGTTTCTGTCTATTTTACACAGTCTGCAACGGGAGATTTGCCTGGTGCCTGGGGTTCCATTGCCCTGTTGTAGTTGTCTCAAGCTGTTCTTCACTCCACAAAAAAGCGATGACTTGAAGCCTGAGAAATGTCTGTAGAGAGGGATGCAGTGATTAGAGCAGACCTGTGGAAAGCAGGCATGTTTCCTCTGTCTGTTTGAAATGGCATAATATTTTTGGCAAGGACCACAGTGAAAGAAATGAGAGGGGGCATTCTGTCCAGCCAGCTGTCACTGCTCATGTCCACCTCCCCTATGCTTATCTGGTACATCTGCCCTCTTTCAGCTGCACCATCTAAATGCTAAATAGCAGGGCTGCTGCATGTCTGTAACCATGCAGCACTCTTTCATTACTCCATGCTGCTATCAGATGAGAAAGAAAAATAGTTACTAAGTAACTGAAGATTTAGGAGAATTGTGAAGCACTGCCATGCAAATAAGAGGGAAAAAATACAATATTATAAGAATGAAGTGTTTATCTGGAGAAGCTCTCTAGACTAATACAAAATAAAGTCTATCTATTTTAACAGGGTTGCAGGAGAGGGGTCCTTCAGCTTATCTGGGATGTGACAGGCTTTACTGGGTATAAAAGCTGGTGCTCACAGTCTCTGTCTAATTGGGAGTAATTGCAGTAAACTAGTGGTATAATAAAGACTAGTTAGGATGAATGTTACTAATGACAGTAACATGTGTTAACATTGAGACGATGATTGTTAGGTATTGGTGTGTAATTGTTTGTCTTAATTTTAATTTCTCAAAAGAAATTATCTGTTGTCAACCACCTACTTGTCCAGTACAAAGCAAAGATAGTTAGCTAAGGCAGACACCTGTATTCAGTCTCCCCTCGTTGCTTTACCCATGTTGCACCGTGCTCCTCTTTAAAGTATGTCCACAGCCTCCAACGCACATCCGTTATGGAAAGAAAAGAGCAATGTCACTTTGAGACAGATCCACAGGGTTTAGACCAACTTTCCATTTCCTCAGTTAATTACCAACATAATCTCTAGATAATCTCTTCTCAAGTCTATGAAGATTGGCTGCCTTTGAATTCCAAGGACACTTGGTCTTTTTGGATCATAGCCATAGATTAAACTTCTTCAGAGTGGAGATAGCTGTACTTCCCTGCTGTTGATTGAAACACGCTGCTGAACGCTTCTGAAGTTGGATAACCCCTCCAGAAACGCAAACAATTGCTGGCTTCCCTGTGTCCTCCCAGCTCAGAGGTGCCAAATTCCATTCTAACTCATTTCTGTGCAGTCAATCACAGCCTTGTTGTTCAGTGTGTAAGAGGATTTTCCAGTTATGCTAGGAATGCTTTATCAATAGTGAATCACATCTTATGAAAGAGCTATTTCCACCAAATTTGCAAAATAGTGTCCATAATTGCACTGTTATGCATTGTTATCTCATAACCCTAAAGAGGGGAATTTTCTGTTTTCTTACCTGTCCTCATCATGACTGAGTTCTTACATCTCCTGTGAAAGGAGAGATCTCCCATCTGCAGGAAACTTACCACCATCATTGGCACACCTCTGCTATCTTCAGTCCCAGGCATTTTGGCGTGCTCTGCAGAGAGCATCTGCCTACAAAAACACTCCCAAGGTTTGTCTGATGTCACCTCTGGGAGCTTTGCAGAAGATCGAGAACATTCAGAAGAAAATTAAACATTTTCCTGGGGAGGGTGCAAATCTATTTAAATGAAAAAATGTACCCTATCCTGTGCGCTTTCCTTCTGTATCACCAGTATCACCCTTCCAATTCTGTGCAAGTATAGATTATTTAGAGGAGCCATTTGCCTACTGCATGTATATGGCTGGGAGTGTGGACTCTCAGGAACTGACTTGGTTTCTTGTGAACCACATAAAACACTCAAGCTTGTGCTAGGCTGTCCCTCAGTAGCCTCTAAGACCATTCCTGGCCCTGCCCTTCCAGCTGTGCACTTCCGATCTTAATGGGCTCACTAAAAATTGCTGGGATCTGATGGCATAAATCCATTTTGTGTCACTATTGGAGAATAACAATACTAATTTTTTAAAAACATCTAGTAATGTATGAGACAGCAAGATAATCAAATGCTTAATATATGCTTTCCTGTAGGGCATCATTTTAAATTAAATTTTGCTTTTGAATGGGCCTTACACTTCCAAACTATTTCACATCAAATAATGCAGATACTTGCGTATTCATGTTGGTGGAGTTTGTCTCTGGTTTAAGACTGGGTCTTTGGCAGCCAGTCTGTCATTTATTTTGCTGATATTTATTTACAAACTAAACCCTACCCATATCTGAATGTAACTCAGTAAATGTCTGTGTGGTTTCAACACAAGATACGACCCATCATTCAGATATCCATACAGTAATTTCCCATGAGCTCAGAGGAAATCATTTTATCTCCCACTGGACATCCAGCACCATTTTCTATTGCACTTGAAATTTCTTTCCTTGTGAGTATTGTATTTCTCCCTGTGTTCCAGACACACACAGTCATTCCAGTTTCTGGCAACAAGTTTTTGATCAGGTTTTCTTTGTACTTTCTGCTTTTGAAAGCTCACTATTGGGGTAAATTTTCCTTTCATCTTAATGTAGCCGTCTCCTCCCCTTTTTCTCTGAAAACATCCGAAATTGGTAAGGAAGAAAGGTACAGCGCAAACTCAATTTGTTTGTTTAGTTCAAAATTGTAAATCCCCCTTTTAAATTCTCCCTACAGTGAAAGAAAAAACAAAACAAACAAACAAAAAGAACCAAAAAAACCCCAAAACAAAACAAACAAACAAAAAAAAACCAACAGTATTTTAACTTGTGACATTGAAATCTGGAATTTTTACTTATGAAGAATATGACAGCTCTTTCATTCATCAGCTGTATGTGTTTTTACAAATGTCAGGCTTAGTTTTGCATGAATGAACGCATGCAATTATAACTGCATGCTTAAATATGGTGCAATAAAGGCATCTGAAAAAGGCAGAGTTGGGGTTGACACTCTCTGGGTGGAGGGAATGGTGCAAGATTTGCTTCTGCCCCATCTAGGCCTGATATTTTGAATGTTATACGCAAAATACAACAGCTGAAGAGTTTGCTCATCAAATCCTGCTCTCTACGAGAGTATTAAAGGTGTTACTATGGCTAAAATGTTTATGGCTATGTGAAGTGTAGAGAAGTGGATGAGAAGTAGCTTTTGGAGTATGACTGATTTTGGTTTAAGACATAGGAAACTTGAACTTGGCTTTCTACTGTGAAATAAATAGAAGATGGACTTAAATACAACCTCTGAAGCCACTGACCTAACAGCCAGCAACGTGTGTTATGAAATGTGTGAAAGGTTGACTCTGCCTGCTGCCATGGGATGGAGCCTTCATCCCTCAGCCACGTCTAGCGAGCACAGCCCTGCCTGTGTGCCCTAGCTCACTCTTGCCATGCAGCTCTGGTTTTAGCTCAGCCAGTGTCTTGTCCAGCCCCATGGCAGAGACTCCTCCAGCATGACTTTCCTGTACAAAATGCTTAGAAAAACACAAAACAGTTAGACTACCCTTTGCTTGTGTCTACTCTTCCCCACTAATGCCATGGAGCATCAATTATCTGCAGGTTGGAAGAGTCTGTTTCAGTAACTTGCTGCTGCTAGTACCACACTTGCTCTCTTCTCCTGCCATGCTCTTTATTTTCCTAAGGCTATGAACAACATCCAAAAATCCTGTGAGCTGGATCTATTCTATTAAGGACTATTCTTTCTGAGTCCAGAAAGAACAAAGGCGGTAGCCAGGAAAGGGCTTTCAACTCAGTTCACACAGATGAGCTCTACTGGCACTGGTGCAGCCACGTAAAATGCCACCAGATAAAACCCTAATCCAGAGTAAGGAGTAAAGCCAGATGTTTTGGGCAGGGATGTCAGCTGCCTTTTGTTTTCTGAAATGAGGACTGTGAGTAATCTTGAGGTTGCCATCTCATGAGAGTGTCATGAGTGGATTTAGTAAGATTTTGGAAAGCAGTGAGTGTGTATGAAGGTATAAAAAAAAAAATTCATTATTTCTTGTGTTGTGCTTGTTGAATGTAAAACCTCCTTGCTCCCATCTGGTTTGCTACACAAATCACAGTTTAAAGTAGAGTGTAAGTTTTACATCTACATATGCATGCATGTGTGGGTATACACTGAACACTTTAAAATATATCAATTACCCCCATTTGGTGGTTAATAAATTTGTAAGGGGGAAAGGACCCTCCTGAATTTCCAGACCAAACATGGTCAGTTCCTGTAACATCATAAGGTGAGCCAGATCCCTGCTGATGTAAACTGGTATAGTCTCAATGAAACCAAAAAGAGCAGAATCAACTGAGAATTCAGCCTGTTTAACAAACAAGCTTCAGAAATAAACTCCTTATCCATTTTACCGTTAGAATATTTACTGTGGCAGGATATTTCCAGGCAGCAAAAATAAGCAGCTCCCAAACTTGCTAAAAATACAGAAAAGACTTAAGCACTGCTAAAAGGTGTTATTTTTACTGAATGTGGTTTATTGCTTGCATAATTGGCATAAAATAGAAAGCAGTTGATGATAATGGTATTGTTCATACTTCTGTAATTAAGATTGTATCAGTATTTCAAGGGCATAATACCCAGTTAGAAAAATGCATGCAATTATAGCATTAATTCTTTGGGAAGTAGATCTTTAGCCAATTTTTATAGGGAAAACACTCTTTTGGTCGGTGACCAGACAGGAGTCCAAAGAAAATGATTCTGGGTTCCAGCATGGCATCAGGTGTTTTGCATTCCTCACATAATTAAAGCCTAATGTGGAAGTGATGCCTTAACGGACTTAACTAGCAGAAATGCAAATATTAGACTGACTTAGTATGTTCCACTTTTACAATATATTAATTGCTGTAAATATGCAAAGGTATGCAATTAAAAGAGCAAATGAGTAGTTCTAATTAGGATGGAATGGTAGCACATTTCATCAAAGTAGGACACAGTGTGCTACTTAGCTGTGTATATGTTTTTGCCAATTAGGCAACAAGGAATTCTCGTATGAACAATTGAGCCTTATATAATTGGAAAACGAGCACTGAATCACTGAAGTCCAAAAACAACATTTATATTACCCTGTAACACAACAGGATACTTCTGGCCTTCTTTGCATCTGGGAAAAGGGACAATTCATTGACAAAACCGGCTGCTGCATGTGGGAACGTGGCTTCCTCCTCGCTGCCTGCACTGCAGCGTGCTGATGGGGCCGCCCAGCAGAGACGTGGGGAGAGTCCTACGTACAGGCAGACAGAGCAATGCCTGTAGGACAGGGGAACCAGCTCCCCGAGCAGCCCAGGGCAGACCTGCCTTCTAACCCCTTGCATTTGTTCATTCAGATGTGACTTTCAGCATGCCGAGCACCGTGGCAAGTGCCTATAGTACGTCGCAGTGTAACACTGAGGACTGGAGTGTGTTACAACTACCTTATTCTCAGTGGCAGAATACCACACCAACGTGTTACTAGCCATTTCCTAGCAAGCATTTAGAAACAGGTCTAAGCTGGAAATGCAATGGAAATATAACTCTTGGCTAAAATAATTTTTGTCTGATCTCCTCCATCGAGTTGCATCTTTCCAGATGCACGTGTGGGAGAGGGGCAATTCCATGAGGTGGCCATGTGTGGGGTGTTGCAGGGCTGCACGACCACTCAAACTGTGGCAAATGACCTGCTGGAAGGCTGGGGTAGCCCAGCAACATGCCAGAGGCACAGCCCTCCGACACAGGTACCAAATTCATATGCTGAGCCTCATGTAGTGGGGAAGAAAACCAATTTTCTATGCAGTCCAGAATATCCCAGTGAATACCCACGGGCTGGACAAGGGAGCACTCAGGGCAGGTGGAGTTTCTATTACTTGACCCATGTTTTTGCAGATACTCCCATGGGAAGACTTGTGTTTGGTGATTTAGCAAATGAACAATTTGGAAATGTTAAGACTAAATCCCTTGTGTTTTTCTCCGGTGAGGGGAATAGGATTACAAGGGGAATAACTTCTGTTCTTGACTAACATCTTTGGGGGAAGCTTTATGGAAAAGGGTGCTACTGATAAAAATTGGAGCCACAAATATATCAGTCAAGATGCCAGTTCAGACTGACATGGCGTTTTCAGGAACAAGAATTTAGTCTGCCTGTCATGGGGAGCTAAAAATCTGAAACTGCTTTGAAAAGTGGTAGAGCACGTGGCAAAGACCCCAGCTCATGGGAGCTGCTCGGAACAAGAATTTGCCTCCAGTCTTTGTAATGCTTTACTGGGTTTAGGGCTGCTCTTCCCTTGCTTTTGGATAAAGTTTCCTCATGTTTGTGAGAATTTTGAATCTGTGTTGTGGATTCAGTAACTTTAGGGTGTTCATTTGGGGGAAGTAAAAGCCATTTCTCCTTTGTATAATAATACAAATGCACTTAGATACAGGCCGTACTTAAAGAACTGACTGACAGCCTCTGTGACAGATGAAATAGAACATTCTGGGGTTGCAGAATAAAATAATATAATTCATACTGTACTGGGCAGCCTCCTGCCCTGAGCCCTGACCCCTCAGCAGATATTCTTCCCATAACCTCCTGAAATATTCCCAGAGCCTCTTTCATGGTGAAAGGTAGCTTGCTTAGTGCTTCTCCTATGCTCAGAAGGCACTGGCCTGTAGCTATAAATAATTACTGACTACTCTCACTGCCTAGCACAAAGTTCGTGTTTGAACTTTCATTCAGATACCTCTGTGCCTGTTCGTGCTTGCTGTGTGTGGTAAAAGTTGTATTTTCTACATCTACCCCATTCACTCCAAGTTAAAGTGATTCTGTCGTCTGGTTGAGATGCTCAGACAGGGAATTAAGTTGGGGGCTTTTTGGTGGTTTTGTGGCGGGTTTTTTTTTTGTTTGTTTGGGTTTTTTCTTCTTTCTTTTCCTGAGGAAAGTTTCTAAAACCTTGTCCTTTCCAAAAGAAAGGAGTTAGTCACCTAACTCCAGGTCATCGGCATGCCAGTGTTTAATTCCCTTGTGCTCTGTCGTGAACCACCACAACCAAAAGGCTGAGGTGTGTCCTACAACTGCTTTTCACAGCTTTCTTCAGGGATTAGGGATGTCCCTTGGCACCCAAGTGAGGCAGGGGTGGGGATGAGCAGATTAAGGTGGGGAACAGCTACAGGTCTCTCAGTCCTAAAAGTCTCCGAGTCCTGGCAGCTGCCCCAAGGTAGGATGTTGCCCTTCATGCCAACTTTGCAGAGGCCAAGCCCACAGTGGCCCAGCCATGAGGGATCCTCTCTGCTGGGCTTAGCTGGATGAAGGGTCCGTCTGGGCTGGCATCCATTGCGGGTGCACTAACCAATGGCACTTGTGTAAAAGCCTGTAAACACACCCATGGGACTGCACCTCTCTTTCCTTTTAAAAGACCAATTATATACGGTAACGGCAACAAATGCCTCTTGTGTCATTGCTGAGTCTAATGTGATGATAGCTGCACTCACAAATGATGCTTCAGTGGGGTGAACAGTCTTCTCCAGCTTTCAGCAAACCTCAAGGCATTTTGCATCTGGTTATTCGCATGCTGCTTTGTTGACAGACCTCCTACCCAAACTGCTTTGCATCACTCAAGCTTGCCAGATATTGAGCTTCGTATTTTGAGTGAGGGTAACTTCCCTGATGTATTGAAGGTGTTTAGTACTTTCATTTGACCTTAGCTTTAACTTGCTCGTATTTGTCACTGGAAAGAAAGGTGATTAGGAAGATATATGGCACTCTATACTGATTGCAGACAGCGGATATGCGGCACTGTCAGAGTGGGCAATTGCTGATAGAACTGTTTCAAGTTTAGTACAGTTTGGATCTCAGGCTCACATCTCTGTCAGCTCTATTTGAATATCTCCTAGCACAATTTCAATATTTACTTCATGCAGAATAGAGAACATCTGGGATTTATGCGGCTGCTCACAGGAGAAAAAAAAAAAGTGATTCTGGGGCCTTTCCTACAAAAGCTTCAACTTTCTGAGCAAAGCTAAATGGTGTTTGGCAGTGCTATAGTAGAAAATTAGAATGAAAATGGTATAAAGGCTCCTGTTAGTACCAAAAGAACTTGTATTTCTGCAGAATTTGGCATAGCAACATCAGGCATTCCCAGAACTCTCCCTATGTATTCAAAAATAATGAAGTGAAAACAAATTGGGTTTGTGGAGTGCATTATATGTGCCAGCAGGCTTGTTTGTGTGTGGCTGAGATAAATGTGCATGTGCCTATGTGTATGTGGGGTAATTGTTATCAGCTAAGTGGTGTGCGATTCCCCTCCCTCCACAAATTTACATCACCACTATACGCTGCGAATGGCAAAGAAATACTGCCTGGGTACTACCATTTATATGTCTAGACTCAGTTTCTGTGTAGAGGCTAATACTAGCGAAGAATTAAGCGGTCTTCTCTTCCTGTTACTTTTGAGGCATTTGGGAATATTTTTAATCCCTTTTGCTTTTAATTGCCGTTGTCCCTGCTTCATCCTCTCCCTTGTTGCCACTTAGTCCTTGCTGAACTGAAGAAATGGCTTTTACAGAATGTTCTGTAACTATTGAGATCTTTGATTATAAAAGGTACATGCTGTTTCCACTGCCTTCTGTAACTGTAATTTGCACAGGGAAGTAACGGTGAAGGCTGCATTGAGGGGGTGGCCGGAGCCTTAGGAAACCCACTGACATGAAAGTGCTGCTCTGCTTTGCACTGGATGAAGATCTGTGTCTCTTCTGTCCCCTCAAAGGTGGTTATTTTTGTCAACAAAATAGGGGTTCCCTACAGTGTCAGGCCTTTATTATCCCAGAGAATGTCAGCTGAATTTCAGGACAGCACAGTATCTTCCCAGATGTTTGATGCTGTGAAAATATACGCTCTTTGGACAGCCTGCGTTAGAGCTGAAGCTTTGCACTCAGTATATGAAGAGCCTAATGTGCTGCAGTAATTGCACAACGATTCCACTCTTGTGCTCCTTTTCTTTATTCCTTGTATCCTGATTCTCTACCTCGCTCAGGAAAACATATTAGCATTGGGCCATACCTGAGCCAGCTGATCTGTGTGAGGTAAAGTTGCTCAATGCAAGAGCTCTTGCTAAAAGTCACAGCACCTTGCTGCTGACTCGGAACTGCTGTTATTATGGATTTCCATATTCTACTGTCTACTCCATCTCCTGTATACATCATGAGTCAAACGTCAAGGTACCACACGTCTGAACAGTTTTCTCTACTTGTTTTCCTTTTCAATCCTATACATTTTTTGAAGTAAATTTTGGCTTGTATATGAAACGTTTTTACAGCTACGTAGTAGTCTTTATATCCAGAATTCCTGTGTGTCTTACTGGCATGTGTCAAGGTCAGGGGCGCTGCAGGTAGGCAGTAAGTCAAACTAACCCTTAAATGTTGATGATACAGTGTATTGACTGTGTATTTATCAGTAACCCATAAAGCAAGTCCTGGACTTCGTGGAATATTTGGATCTACTTTGCATGTCTGGAAAGTCAGTCAGATATGAAAGTGCTAGATCTACTGCACGTGCACAGAGCATCTTTGCTGTACCTACACATTAGTAGTGATGTTTCCCAGGGGCATCTGTGAGTATGCAAGACATGCATAGGGTAATGGTTGCAGAGCAGGATACTTGGTCTTCCAGGAAAGCTTGCTTGGAGCAAATGGCTTGTGGCTCCATAGTGTGGGGGACCCCATGCTGGCCCTTCTTTCAGAGTGGTCTTTCCTGAAGGAAGACCAGCCACATCTGAAAATGGACCATCACAGGAGGTGATAAAATGTTCATTGCTGGGGGGGAAATAAAAAAAGAAAAAACTATGTAACTTATTGAGGAAAAAAGTGTATAATCACAAAGGAAAATTACCTCTGCACTGGAGTTTTCTATAAATGCATCATTATGCTTGGGAGTTATCTAACATTTCTGTAATTGCTACGCCACTGTGTCTCGTATTGCAGTGGAGTAATTCTGCATGTGTAGGTGCATATAATATAGCGTGATGGTTTTATTAATCTCAGAGGAACATGAAAAGTCTAAACTATATCTAAGCTTTGGCACTCACTCAGGTGAGTGTTGTCCCTTCCACAAAGTCCCCTCTTCTGCTTTCTCNGGGGGGGGGAGGTGGGATTTGACACATTTCTCCATAAGCATAGTGGTAAGATGTACCTCCCTACAAGAATCTTGGTTTGTACAGACTTCCATACCTGGATTTCAACATTAATTTTACCTTAAGATGGTTGCAGGTTGTCACTGTGCCCAGTCTAGGTATATTATCTCCAATATCATTTTTACATGGATGTGGTGGTATTTATTCATACACAAAAAAAGCCAATAAAGCACATATCTAGTGCATGTATTATTAGTAATGTAGCATTAGCAGGACTTTATTGTTAACATAAAATAATGGTACACGTATAACAAGCAAATGTTTCAGCATAAATCACTGTAAATGTTCAGCCAGCATGACCATCGCATATAATGTTTCCATTTATCAATCAATGTGTCAACATGCCTTGATGCATCAGATGTAAATTATCAACTAAGGTGTCTTTAACTCCTCAAAATGTCATCCATTGAACTGAGCTCATTCAAGTTCACCTTTTAACTTTTTCTCCGAGATGCTCACTGTCCATCAAATATGTGAAGGAGGTCAGAGGTCAATGAATCTTAATTGGACTTCATTATGTGGTAATATAGCACCTTGAGTGTCTAATTATGCCCTGGTACTGAAGAGCAATGTCATAATGTAAGGATCTAATGAACTAGAAGCCATGCATTATCATGCACTGTAGCACTTCATGACTTGTTATGGTTCTCTGCATTGTCTCCAGTGAGGTATAAAGCTTGGTGCATACTAATACAGTCAAATTTCCATTTTGAGAAGTATTTTAAACACATTTGTAAGTTTGAAGACTTCTGATTGATTGAATTATGCAGTAAGGCAAGCCCAGTGCTGTGTAACTTCTATCATTATTATAATCTATTGTTCTTCACTGCCTGTGATGCTAGAAAAGAAATTGTATTCCTTTGCTGCAGGTAGGGCAAGTCAAACTGAAAAAAAATCCTTCACTCCCAAATTTTATGGTGGTAATTTGCCATGTATTAATTTTCACGTATCATTTGAGAGCAAACAATTAAGTAGTTCATTCGGTAATAAAACTGTTTTATTCATAGTTGTAATTAGGCTATATTATTTTCAGTTTCCCTTTGGAGGATTGGAGGCCATGAGCAGAAAATGATTGTATTACTGGTTTGTATGTCAAAAAGTCTGCTTAATACACCAGCTTTTAGCAACAAATGCATATAAGATACTAGTGAAGTTAGCAGGGCATTGCAGGATCAAAATATACTGAAACAGTAATGTATTTTAGGTACATTGTAAGTGTGTGTGTGTTTCCCAGAGTTTCATGTTCTGCATCAGGTACATTTTTCTCATCCTTTAACAG
This sequence comes from Scopus umbretta, assembly GCA_013400535.1. Taxonomy (NCBI): domain Eukaryota; kingdom Metazoa; phylum Chordata; class Aves; order Pelecaniformes; family Scopidae; genus Scopus; species Scopus umbretta. The sequence goes on along the minus strand of VZTL01023866.1, from coordinate 27,014 downwards.
TTGTCATTTATATAATCACTTTGTCCTTTTATTTAAAATGTGAGCCAGGTACAATGTCTGGTTGCTATAAACCATATTCAATGAATAAAAGTTGTACTAGAGAGCTTGCAAACAGCTCTTCACAGAGCTGTATAAATAATTGATAGGGCTGTTTGCTAGCTAAACTCTTTTGGTTTAGGTTTGGTGTTTTATTTGGGATTTCGTTTTTGGTGGTTTTTATTTAGTTTAGTCATTCTGGAGCAAAATATTTTTCTTATTAAAAAAAATTAAGTGTGAATTTAGGTTACCTAAAATATTTTAATAAAAATGATGTTGTATTTCTAAGGATTTTAAGCTGCTTTAATTATTTTTTAAAAATATCCTGGCATTGTTTAGAATGACTAAACCAGATTTTAATTTGAAACAACAACAACAACAGTTTCACTTTGAAAATATTAAATGAGCACTTCAACTTTTAAAAAATAAACGCCTCTTTTTCCCAAAAGTCTTTTTGGACTTCACCCCAGAATGGTAATTTTTGGTGTGTAAACTCTTCACTTTTCAATTTTTCTTTTCTTGGGCCGTTCTTTTTTTTTTTTTTTTTTTTTTTTTTTTTTTTTTTTTCCCTTTTGGGTT
>VZTL01023866.1:1590-26269 GCA_013400535.1 Scopus umbretta | reverse complement strand
TTTTTTTTTTTTTTTTTCTTTTTCTTTTCACCTTCAGTGATATTTTTTTCAGGGAAAAACCCAACCATCTTCACTCCTAATGTCTGTTTTGGCTAAATCTTGCTTAGCAGCATGTGTTGTTAGTTGCAAAAACAACACAAATTCAACTCAAATATGACAAACAGTAGGGCCACTCTAAACATCACTGCAGAGAGGGATAACTTTAATTTTGCTTAGAAAATGTGCTGATTTTTCCTGGTATTGCAAATGGTAGCTAATTTAAAATTGTTTCATAAATAAATGATTTTCAGTCAGCAAAAGAGCACCTTCATTTCCTAGCTGAAACTGGTAATTCTCCTGCAGACTTTCTGTTGTTAGGAAAGCAAACCTAGTTATACGCTGCTGTCTGTACCATCAGGTATCCTGCTTTGAATCCAATAACAGAGTTCAACAGCCTCAAAAGTGTATTAAACATCAATATCCTTTCCTCAGCAAGAACTAATCAGTTCCATCTCTCTAGCTTTTGGGATAAAATAAGGCTGCCTGGCTGCTGCAGGATTTATAATATTTATAGCTGCATTTTATATTCTCTGTTTCCATCTGCCTTTGTTTCCATCTCTGTCATTTGCTGTATTTACATAGGATAGATGTCAGCTGAATGTAACACTACACGTTGGTTCAAGCAACGGACCTGTAGGAAATATCTGCCTTAGGAAAGGCTCCAGTGGTTTCATTCAAGAGCAGTTATGTATCTATGTTTATTTCTTATTTTCAGTTTATAAGAGCAGCCCCTGGGGCTAAATGACCACTGGGGAGACTCTTCAGACACACAACGACCAAGTAGTCCATAGCGCCCATATCTCCTGGGGGCTTGGGCTGCAATGAGGGCAGACCTCTTCGGTATTTGCTGTATTTGATACGGCCAGATGTCTAGGGATAGTGGGAAATGCAGATTTCTGTGATCATTAAATGTAAACTGGGTCTACTTTTCTTCTTTCCAGGGTCTGTTCTGAATTAAATCCAGCAGTGAGCATTGCTGAGTAGCAGACCTTCCTTTTGCTGTGTTCTTACAGCCCATAACACAGTGGGTCCCTGGTCCTGATTAGGCTGTCACAGTGATGTGTCTGTTTTTCATTGTGTCAACTAATAAATTTGTTCAGATAAATGATTACATGAAAAAAAAAAACCAAACAAGCAAACCAAAAAACCAAGAACAAAAAACCCCCAGCAACCCCTCCCCAGGCATGTGTGGTGTATGAAAGCAAATCTCAGCCCCTATTAATTTTTAGGCCGTTGAAAAACATTTTCCTAGAGCATAACACAGTACTATTGTCCCTAAAATGCGAAATGTAATACAAATAACCAGTGGCAGTGAGAAATATATTTGCTGTATGCTCAGGTAGGGTTCATCTGGTGGAGTTCTATCACATTCTGATAGATTTATGACAGTTCAATCAGAAGTACAACACTGGTGCGTGTGCGCTCTGCACCCGCAGGGATGATACGGATTTCAGGAAATGCAATGAGCATTCCAGCAACAATCACAATTCAGGACAACAGTGTCTTCACTCTGGATATCTGTGGCAACATCTAATTATAAAGAAGAAAATGTCAATGCTTTCCCTTTATTACTAGCATTGTGGCTGCATTAAATCTAACTTTATTTGACAGGGACTACTCAAAATTATCTCCTACAGAAATGTGCTATCAGACAGCAAGAGTATATCTTTGTCAAAACAGCAAGTAGTAGCTGCTGTTAAGCAATTTTGCAAATATGGTACCTTCCGGCACATATACTATATTTCATTCTGCATTTACCGATATGACAATTAGCCTTCAGTGTCAAGATAAAAAAGATTATGGATGCAAATATGGCTATTTCTTTTCTTTCAGTTGATTGTATCTGATCACAGCCAGATACTTCTCAGAGTGATGAGTTTAAATATGTTTTACTCTTTTCATAAGGAAAAAAATGGAAATTGACAGCAGAGTACTTAACTGCTGAGATTCATATGCTCACTTTATGTATATATAAAATGTAATTCAAGTGGCTGCAAACATTGACTAATCCAAGAATTCAAGCTTATTTGAGTTTTCTGTAGAGAAGCTTAGATTAGATCAAGCTGATGAGTTCTTTTGAGTTGCATATTACAATGTCATAAAAGACTAACTGAATTCACACCAAATGCAGGCTGGGCTCCGGCTCTCAGCACCGCCAAAGAATAGAATCGAGATTTGCATCTTCTGTCAGCAACAGAGACAGCAAACCTCCTTTTTGATTATTGGAGAAGTTTTGGCAGATTGTCTCACTCTGGAGCAGCAACATAACATGAAAAATTCTCATTATGGAGTCAGTCGTTATACGTGGATTTTCTTACTGTTGTTTTCTGAATATGAGCTATTCTTCAGTTTTGCAGCCTGGAGGCGGCTTAAACTTGTCTGGGAAATTCAGTGTCAGATTTGTCATAACAATATTCTGGAAAACTAGCTGGAGTTATAAAAACATATAGTTAAAATTAGTCACTTCAGACTCATCTATCATGCAGTTTTGCCCTGAGAAGTTCTGCGAAAGGACTGGCACAGCTTGAGCTTGACCTGTTGCTTCAGTTAAACCCAGTGGGCTTGCTTCCAAGTGTGCCAGGGAAGGGCAGAGCCCCGGCTCTCTCTGCCCTCCTGCTCATGATAATGGAGCCAGCAGAGACTGTTGTGGAAAACAGGCAGTCTTGAGCATAGTCTCTGTAATCAGAGACCTTTTCCTTTGTATTTACACCAAAAACCTAGCTGCATTAATTTTGGCAGTTTATTACCTGAAACACAGGCATAACAATGGATGGAGAGCATGTGATAAAGAGATGGAGTCAGGAGCTAAATAAAGAGAACAATAAATGTTGCTGAGATTATGCTGTTGGCAAAAGAGCTGGATGCAGTTAAAAATCCAGCAGATCAGTTCAGTAGGATGGAATTCATTGAAGGATGCTAGGCAGTAATCAGAAAAATGTGTTCCAACCACAACAAAAACTGAAAAGAAAACACAGAGATGCCCACAGCAGGTGTACTTTATACTGCTGGCACTCATGAGACCTGCTAGAGAACATTATAGACATGTGGCAGCAGAGCATTTGAGTATAAAAGGAGCATAAAGTTGCCTTGGCATTCACATCCCATTTAAAAGAAAAGCACTGCTTGGATACATAGAAAATATGTATCTTCCAAATATTTTACATGGAGATTGTGGTGCTTATGCTGTTCTAATCAAGAGGACATTCATGGAAGAAACCAGTAAACAGCAGGCTTGAACAAATGCTTTCCCAGCTCCCAAGCAGGAATTATTTTTAATTATAAGACATAAAGTATCCATTGGAGTAAACCCCTGATTGGTATCTTGCTGTCATGTGAGTTGTTCCATTGATTTCAGTGGAGCTATTAAAGATAAACATGTGCTTAAGTGCTTGGCTGGATTGAACGATAAAGAGGGTAAGGTATTTTTGCAAAGATACCTGACAAAACTGCATTAATTTGCAATTTAACTCCCATTTCGTAGTTCTGTCCTTGAGAAAACGTTAATTCACTGAGAATAAAAAAGGAGTCATAGACCCAAACTGTACCAAAACAGAGGAAGACTGCTTTCCCTGCAGAGATCTCAACAATGTGCAATGACCTCCAACAATTTTAATTAAAGAGGAAATGCACACAGAAGAAAACAGTACAAAGATATAGCTAGGGCTAATAACTTAGTTCAACATCAGAAGTCAGTAAATCAGTGTGCTTCACGAAAAGGAACTGTCAGTCCTTGGCCAACAACTACAAAACATGCTGTGATGCACTGAAACTTTGTGGGGGGGAAGGAAACTTTTCTTGATTTCTTAAGACTGGGCACACAGTTCGTATTCCTTTTAACTACCTGAGGGAATTAACTAATGAAGGGAAAAAAAAAAAAATCACCAAACCTCAAAACCAAAGTCCACTGGGAGGTTAATTGTAGGTATCTGCTTTCCAGATCACCTGCTGCTTCGGCTGTTTCTATCCAGGACTGCCATTGTTAGCTGCTGCTGACCTCACCCTGTGAGATGGTTGCACAGGCTTGCAGAAAATTCAAGGTGCTGTAACCTTGCACGGCATTCACCTGAGCTGGTTTTCTGGTGATTAATCCAGGGCAGGTGATTATCAAAGAGCAGCCACCTTTCCTTTCACATTAGCTGCAAACCTACATAATTTCCATCTCCATTAATGGACACGGGGCTAATGGACTTCTCTGCTACAGGGTTTCATTCTGTCTCTACCCCTCCAGCTGCTTCTTTCATAGATTGCACCCATCGTCTTTAAAGATATCTTTGGGGATTCCTTGCTTCCCCCTCAGAGGGATGAAAAGGCTTGAGCTGAGCTAGGGACACTGTGGGTATTTAATGTTGACTTCTGCTTATCAGATCTTCTCAGGATGCTAGCCACAAAAAGCTGTAGCAGCAGTATGTCTTTCTTGACTTCATCTGCAAATGGTGTCTTCTGCTGTTGAGGTTTTTCATCTTGAGCAAACATGTCATTAAAGAAAGTGGTAGGGTATGCAAATATAGATTGCTGTGTAGGTTTTTCTCCAATTTTTAGGAAAAATCTATAGATAGATATTTTTACCCCAAACTCTACTCTGTATTTGCCTATTCCCTGCTTATTCCAGGGGGGTTGGACTAGATGACCTTTAAAGGTCCCTTCCAACCCAAACTATTCTATGATTCTACAATATTGGTTGTTGGAAACCTCTGTAATGAGTAGAGATGATCAGGATATAGGACTCTGCCTGGGATATCTAAAAGTTGCACCAATACAAAGAAGTAAAGAAACAGCAGTCTGCAGCTCATGCACCGGCATCTTTCCTGCTTTGGCCCTGTGCAGACTCCTACAGGTGGAGAGAGAGATGTTTGTTTGGATAGAAGGGGATGGGTACTGCCAAATCAGGGAACTAAATTGTAAGTAACCAGGCTGGCCAAATTATTTACAGATAGTGCCTGAAATTTACTGTTGAATTCAAGGTGTGTTTGCTTGTTGGCAGTTCTCAGTGGAGACACCCTTTCTAGGCATGAATGTAACAATAGCATCACTTGAGTGCTGTCAGCTGAAGCAATAATTCTCCCTCCTTCACCTAATGGAGACTGAAAGGGCCCTGAATTCCTGGATTTAGTTGTATGAAAGTACCAGGTATTTAGGAAGGAAATGGAAGATAGATGTAGGAACCAAAACCACTACCAAATCAACAAAGTGTTAAGTAAAGATCAGTTCGTGTAGGGTTGGAGCCTGCCCAGAGCAGACCTGTCTAGTCCAGGCTAAGCCAGGACACAAGTTTGAAGAAATAATGTTAAAAAAACAGGATTGAAGCTTGGGCTTTTACTTATACTATTGCATTGCTTAGCTACAGATACACATGAGTAAAAGTGTTCTAGTATGAATTGGACTTGATAATTTTTTTGCAAGGACACTTAAAGTATGTAATTTTGGAAATACAGATGGCTTGATTACAGAAAAGTAGATTGAGAGACCTATTGAGAATTAGAGTAGGTAACAGCACCAGCAAGATTTGCTGTACTCTTTGTTTTATTTACAGTGCAAGGTTAATTTGTTTTATTTGAATGTCTCACTCTAATACAAAGTATTATTGCAAATACCATGGCTGAAACTGAATAGCCAATAAAGTCCTTGAAGTATTTATTTGACCTTTTAATCTGCATGGGCAGATCAAAGTTTACAAATGAAAACATCAAAGAAATACTTTTATTTCTTCTGCATAAATCACCAAACTGTGTTTTAATGCTCAGTTCTAGTTCCAAGCAATTTAGTAGAACTTTTACCAGTGCAGGGATTCAAAATTGAGCTCAATGATTGCAGACTGTCACTTCTCTGGTAGGCACAGTGGTCTCAGAGGAAGTCTTCTGGCTGTTAGTGTGACATCTGTAGTAGTACAACCACATTTCTTGTTGAAGTGTGTTTCATCTAAACTGTATAATTTAGCAAATAAAAAACATTTAGTAAGATACAGTAGACGGATGCTGAAATTGGCCTATTAAGGATGCTTTAACAAATGGTATAATGAAATTCTCTGCAGCTGAGACACTAAGCTTAATATGACTCAGAATAGATAAAGCAAATAGTGACTAAGAGTAAAAGCACTTTATAGGAGATAATTATCATTTAAGTAAGGTACTTTGCAGATGTGAGGAATTTCTGCAATACACATTCCTTTCTGCTAGCATTAAAGGTAGTTTCCTCTTGGTAGTGACTCAGTGTGGAGCAATTCGTTTCATAACTTGAGAGTTTAAAACATAGTTTGGACGTTTGCTAAAATGTCTCAGACTGTTTTGTGACGCTTTGAAATAGGCTGTGTACTTATGAATTATTTTCCCCTGGGTCTTTATTAATTAACAATGACAAATCTCCATCCTCTTCCAATACAAACTCCTGTGAGTAGTAGATTTTCTTGTCGCCTGCATAGTATTTTCATATGCTACAAGAAGCTATGCTTTACGGACAGATACTCTAGTAAATTTCTGGTTGACTAATAAGCCGTATGATTTAAGGTCAGATTTCAAGTACAGGTTGGAGCAATCCCTTTTTTTTGATTACATATAATAGTTGGATGAGTGTACTAGGTCTGGTTGGGTTATAAATATGTGTCTGTGTTATAAATATGTATCTGTTCCCACTGTGTTATGATTTCAATAGCCTTGTAGCCTCAGCTTGATAGCTCTTTCAGACACATGGAGACCATTGTCGATCCTGTATGAACCAGGTTTTGATTTCCAGAATCAAATTGATTCCAATTATGCCAATTTTTCCTCTCTGCTGTGTGTTCAAATCAATGACTCTGAAGCTATCCTCATGTATTAGTGATTCCTTAACTTCATCTGTAGATAATAGTAAACTAAAAGTTAAGAGCAAGGCTGTGGATCATACATGGTCAAGATCCAAAGTCTGGTGTAATCCAAAGCCAAATAAAGTGACAGACATGTCTCATGAACTTCACCGTCCTTTGAAGTCATTGTTTTCTTCTGGGCAGAGGAACTGCTCCTGGGTATAGGGCTTCTGGCAGGACCAGCTTCCCCAGACAAGGTGGAAAAAGCTGATGCACAAATTCTTTCACCTGCTTTAGATGTCTTCTGAGATACGTGATTCCTGAATCACTTTTTAAGTAGGTGACTGCCTTGATTAATTAGTTTTCTGCAATACCTGTTCTTCATAAGTAGTTAGGAAGCCTTTCCACTTCATCATAAAGCACTTTTATTTTGCCAGATATTATTTTTGTTTAATATGTAACCTGTTCAGCAAGTGATTGCAATGCCCCATACAAGATTTTTATACATGTTGCTGTATGTTTTAGTAGTCAGTATAGCTATTGTAAGGTTTACTGTTCAGAGCACTTCTGAAACAAATGGCTTTTCAGTGTCCATATTATTTTATCATATCAGTAACAAGCTATTACATTAATATGGAACAAGTTTTATGTGACACAGCAAAGAAATGGTGCTAATTTCCCATACCGTTACAATGTCATTTTGAATTAACAAAGGTGTGACTGAGTTCTTAAAAAAACATTGTGCCACATATTGTTGTATGAGGAATGTCTGATAAGGAGTTGCTGCAGTTACGAGGAGAGAAAATGGAACTTTACTTCTAGATGAAAATCCCGTCTTTACATATCTTTCTCCATCTGCGGCGCTGCAGGGTAGAGCATGACCATGCTGCTTAGATACTGGACAAGTGGCCCACAGAAGTCCTGCAGTAGCCCCTTGCACATTTGATTTAATTTCTCCCAGGCTGAATTGCATAGCAAGGTTATTCAGAGGTCTCCTCTTACCCATGGCTTTCCCATGCAACTGGTACAGTTTTGTACCGCTGCCTGTAACACGTCTTGCCTGTGGCTTTCCACCTTGAAAAGGCTCTACAGCTCACTCAGTGAGAATTTCAGGTTAAGATTAGATTTAGGGTTAGGCAAATGTTTTTCAGGGGTTAAGTTATTCACACACAGAGTTTGGAGCTATCCCAAAACTCCTCGCTGAGAGGTTAAAATCAAATCTGCGGAATAAAATATTTAAAGCTAAACCCAGCTGGGGCTTGGGCTACCAGAACATAAGAAAAATTTCTGCGTTTAAGCAAAAGCCGAAAGCAGTATGAAGAGGAGGGCAGAGGCTGCCCTGCCACGCGGGCTGCCCAGGGGAACATCCTTCAGACCTCACTCCATGGAGAAGCCGGTGCTGCTCTGCACGCGCCGGTTGGCAATGTCTGCGCAGGTCCTGCCCTCATGCAGGTGTCCATGAAAGCTGCCTCAGCCTCCCCTCATTTCCAGTTTGCATTGCGCTGTACCTCCAGAGCCAGCGGTGTCCCAATTTGCGTTGGCATATCTGATTTGCCTTCCATACTGTAGTACTTTGCACTTGTCTTCAGTGAATTTCATTTTCTCAATTTCAGTCCGTTTCTTCAATTTATCGAGATTGTTTTTCTAAGCCTGTCACTGAGAGACTTCCCCGCCTCTCTGAGCCTCATCATGTGCGTGTTTCATCAGTGGGCTCTCTTTTCTAATTACTCACTATGTAAAAAGCAGTACCATCACCACTGATAAATAATGGTAATCATTTCTTTGCAGCCCGCAGAATTTAATGAGTGTTGCACACTAGAAGGCTATAAACGGGCTTAAAAATCTCCAGAAGGTGTATAATTATTTATTTAAATGTAGTGGGTTTATCGATTCCTGTGGAATCCAATTGATTTCATCCCTGTTGAAACCCAGGTGACTAAAGATTGTAGCCTCTTTGATAAATTAATAATTGAATGTAATGGATTATTAATCATGGCTCTTGTTCTGCCTTTGGTGACACAAGGTGCAAAGACCCCAATTAATTCCCTCCACCCCCATTTCATTCAGTGAGCAGTTTCCACCCAAATTCAGGTCCATTATAAATCTAGCAGAGGAATAATATTAGATATGCTGTTGGTCTATTTAGTTCATAGAATGAACTATATATTTCCAGTGTCTGAGGCTTACTGAAGTTATTTCAGGTTTTGGGTTTGTTGTTTTTTTTAACATACGTATCTTCCATTTTTCAGCAGAAACTATGGTAGTCCCAAAGCATGAGTTTCACTATGTGCATGTTACAGTTGAGTGTGAAGATGTGCATTCATTCACCTCCAAATCATGGATCAAAATTACAAGTGTTCTAAAATAATCATTAAAATTATAAATCAGATATTTATGTGGCACAAAGAGCCCTGTGCAAAAAAAAAAAAAAGCACCTTAAAATCTGGTCTTGAACATTGTGTAGGGCAGTAAATGGAAGTTATCCATGGTACACAAAAAATTGGTTGAAGGAAGCTTTGCCCATTTTACAGGAGAAATCAGCCAAATGCACTGCACTTTGCTATTTGCTTCCATTTCAACATCACTGTTTGCTCTGAAGACCCCATTTACTGCAGCTGCACACATCACTTTTTCTCATGATCTTGACTTATCTTCATATTGACCTAATGGGGAGAACGCAATATATTTTCTGGAAATGGGATTAAAGACAGCACTGACAAAATTATCTCTCCTTCTCTTATCCTGGCCCTCAGGTACCAGGTGTCTCACTGGCCTAGTGACCAGGAAAAGCTGCTGCTCAGTGTCATTTCCTTCCCTTAGGAAGTGGCAGCCCTCCTAAGTGTCCTTGATCTTGCTAAAGGATTTTTAAGAAATACCTCATTCCTAAGATTAATTTTTTTCCCCTGAATTATTTTAAACCAAGATATTCTCTAAAAGGATTTATAACTTACCATTAGAAATCCTCTTCATTGCTTTTTAGCCCTTTAATATTTTGTCAGGATTACTAATGGGATTGTTATCACTAGGGAAATATGGCTTCAGACATTGTATCTTAAAAAAAATAAATCTGAAGCATAGACTGTCAATGAAGCAGCCAACACATTTATATTCTTCTCGAGAATAGCTTGTCTTGTAAACCAGAGGATTCTTTAGCAAGGTGTTTTAATTTTTTATGTGTCAGAATAAAGCAAATTTCTGGCTGAGGAAAACCATCTGTATAGATGACAGCTTGACCATCCTTGTTTACTGTTTTGCTAACATTTATCTGCCATACAGATTTAACCATGTTTTCACCATGTTTTGCTACAGCTGCATTCTTGCTTATTCTGGTCCCATACATAAATATATTCTTAAGTCAAGCTCTGCTCAGCAATTCACTCGGGATTGCAAGCATGTACCTAAGTAAATCAAACAGCCTCTCAAGTGTTTTCCCGCATCAAGGCCTCTCTTTTTGTGTATAGAGGATGAGTAAAGAAGGAATTAGGGGCATTAGTTCCTGCTATGCTAGACCCAAGAGGCACATAGTGTAAAAAGCATTTAAGCTCTCCCCTACATTTATCTCTGGGCACATAGATCCTGCAGTACTCAAGGAGCGAAAACTTGGGTGGGCTTGAATACAAAAGGAAACTGTATACATGACTTTAATGGCTTTTCTACACAGGCTTCTTTGTCTTGACTTAAAGTTGTTATAATCATCCCACCTAGAGGAAGGATTATCAGCAAATTTCTACAGTTGCAGCTTACTGCTTATGCATTGTGAACTCCCTGAGCGAGTAATGGAGGCAGTTCACCAACAGTATTTATGTAGAGACCTGTCCATGACCTTGTTATGTCTCCATGTTATACCTACTATATCAATAACTGGGGAATGGGAGTCAAATTAGGAAGGAAATGGGCCCGAGGAAATACTGCATTGCAGAAGAAAGTGTGTTAACCTCAGATATGGTCTTCAGGGATGCAAGAGCTGAAATCCATGCAAAAGCAGATTTTACTTCAGAAAATGCTTCCTGATGACCAGATTCCTTTCAGTATTTGTCAAATGAAGCAAGAAACACACTTCCTTCCTTCTCCCTATAACGCTGCCCTCAAAGGGTACAAAGAAGACCCCTGTATCTTCCGTAGGCTCTTTCTGCCTCCATTCCCCCCAGTGCAGACTGTTGGTCTGGAGGAAGGAAGATTGGACCACTGTTGTAGCAGAGTGGTTCCAGGTCAGAGCTGGGGCAGGCTCTTAAAATAGGAGGTAGCAACTCTGTTTCTGGAAGTGTTTTTCCAAGTGTTGGTTTTGCCCGGGAGGTAGGCTGCCGTGGTGGCTGTCTGTGCTCCAGGTTCACTGAGGCTCTGCATGTTCTTGCTGTAAACTGGTCAAAAGCATTTTCTAAAGAAATGCATTATTTAGAAAATCCTGTAGGGTTTCTTCTGCCGTTTGTTTGGGTTTGGGTGTGGTTTTTTTGTTCAGTAAAGAGCATTTATTGGTAAATAAGCTAGCCATCCGGCAGGCTGACTGACATTGAGTTAATTGGTTAAAATGCGTGACACTGCAGAGGTTAGCAGGTCACATAAATCTTTTAGAGCCAATAGCTCTGGGTTTTTATTTGAAAAAGTTTATTTAAAATTGTGTGTCTGGGGATGTGCTGTCAAGGCTATTTTAATTTCATAACAACTATAATTATTTAAATGAGCTCTAATCTATTATATCTTAGAAAGTCTAAAATTCAACAATAGGAATGAAATCCTGTGAGTACAACCTTTCTAGCCACTTACAGGATTGCCCTTAGCAATTCTCCAGTGCTTTGAGAGGTGGGGATAGACAGACCTTTCTGAGATATTTTCCTTTTTGATTTCTAAAAACTTTCTGGATCACTTCATGACAAATTTGGACTAATTAACTAGTGCAAAATACAGAGATTCCTGGGAACGACAGAAAATCCAAGCAATAATAAGCATGATCCATCCAGATCCACACGCCAAGGGCTTTGTCAAGCTGTGACCATATGATGTCTGTGAGCTGCATGCTCATCTTCTGTTTATGGCAGTATTTAGGATGTTCTCCAGCTCATCTTCATTTGCCTAAAGAATATGAAGAGGTTTTGCAAAAAACTACGCACAGTAAAATACTATTAATTTTTAAACTGATGAGTACAATCCTCACAGCTGGTAGCTCTATGCTATTTACAGCAGAAGTGATCTTCTGTTTATATAACAGGCCAGATAGTGATCCGTGTCTGGGGGGCCGGGCGGGCAGCTTGCCTCAGCAGGCACTGCCATCACAGGGTCCCTCATGCAGTCCCTGCTTCCCCCGCCTCGCCCAGCCCAGGGCATCTTTGTCCTTCCATGCACTACGTGTTCTGCCTCTGCACCGCTAAATTATGTAAGCCAAAGATCATGAAGCTGGATTAAATGCGTGTGATCTTTAAAAAGAAGCCTGTGTCAGGTAACTTTTATTTCCATCCTTGGCTTTGACCCTTCAGACTTTAATCAGCTTTCATTTTTAAGCTCATCTTTGAACCCACAAAGGCTCTCTTGTCAAAGGCGAGATATTGTATCTAATCACTCGATTTCAAGAGCTGGGCTTTAAAATTAAAATGCCAGATATTCAAGTTCACGATAAGAACAGGAAAAGTGACCCTTAAAATGAAAGTTAGCAGGACTTCTTTCTTCCTCTTCTGCGCCATGTCTGAATCCGTGGTGCAGCCCCACAGCCAGAGCCAGGTCTCAGCAGCACACCTATGAGGTGTAAGTGCATGGCAGCTCCTTTCCCGAGTCAAATTTCGCAAATACCGAACTTTGCAGCTCACCTCACCACGTGGTTTGTTTTAGAAGAGGAGAAAACAGTTTAATTGCTCAGCTTCCAGCCTCTGACCTCAACTAAACCTTAATTAATTAATTAGCTATTGGTACAGGTCATCAAGCTAGTAGGTGAGGAGAGAAAAAAGCTTCTATTTTGAGGCCTGCTCTAGGACCTTTTTGTTTGCCTTTGCCAGAAGAGAGGGGTGGGGAAAGCGCTTTCTATTGCTGTTAAAACAAGACCTGGCGTGGCTCAGTTGAGGGTGAGCAGCGGGCATAACTTTGGACTCTCCTGCAGCGTCCATCATACAGGAGTTCGTGTGGCTCCTGTCACCTCTGGGAGGCTAATGTCCATGCCCAGGCTTATCTGTTGCTCAGCTGAATTGATTTTTTGGAAACTAAACACACATCAAGGCAGAAGGGCTGCAGCTGGGATGGATGTTAGATACTATTTCACGCAGGAGTTGGTGGTAGGCTGTCCATCAGAGGTTAGGCTGTTGCAGGACAGGCTTAACCCCAGGTAGAGGTTTGTAAGTCCCTCTAGACTCTCTGGACAGTGAGGAGAAAAAGGTTCATCCAGTGTGCAGTTCAAGAGTGGGGGGCTTAAATAGACAGAAACACCTTCTTTTAACTTACAAGTCCCTGAGCTGCCCTTCTGGGAGCAGCAGCCTCCATGAAGATGTTGATGGATACCGAGAGGGAGGTGGAGCAGTTGCAGCAATTGCTCTCATACAGCTTTGGGTGGCTGTAACTCAGCAGGACTCTAGCTTGTTTGTCTGCAGGCTCAGATTTGGGACATAACAGCTTCCTTTGGGAAGGGAAACACAGTGCTCCTGAATAATTCATTTTTTCCCTTAATTATTCAATAATAGGTGCCCATTCTTTGGTATTGAGATCCCAGATAAAATGCCAACAGTATATTATGTCTCTAAATCTCATTTTCAGGAGCAGTTTAAGGCCAAATTTTCAGGGTTATAGAAGCATCTTAAGATAGAGATAGCAATATTCAAGACCCGTAATGAAGCCAGGCAGCCAATTCCCTAGGAACACAACCTCTGTAGGCATTTTGTAAATGTATCTTTTGGCACCTAGTGACCTCGGCATCTTTCTCAAGAACAGAGAACTGAGGGAGTTTGGATGACTTCCTATGGCTAAACTGCCGTGGAAGCTTTTGTTAAGTAGGAAAAGCAAGAATGATCTTTTAGCATGTTTATTTTGTTAGCTGCTCTCTTGTGATACAGCACAAAAGACAGGTCTTGTAAAAACACAAAGTGACAACCAATCTTGTTATTTTGAGGGTGAAAAAATAAGTAATGCCATGTTTTTCTTCTAGTTCATCTAAAAATTTATGTCTGAGACTATGGTACCAAATTTATGTGGCATCATTAGAATATATTTGCTTAAAATAACTTTACACTATTCATTTTTTAGAAAGTCTGAAATGCAACTAACAAATGCTAAATCTTTGAAGCATAGTCTTCCCAGCTGCACAACACTACTACTACTACTTGTTTTGGCAGATCCCCAGCACGGCTGGGAGTCCTCTCTCTGCTTTCTGTCCTCAAAATGTTTTCTGGATCAGAGCTTTTGACAAGTAGAGAGTGTGGGAGTGTCATGTTGGACAGCTCCAAATCATTAGGAAGAAGCCGAACTGGAGTAAATCAGCATTCCTTCACTGACCATGGTAGAGTTATATTTGTTTTGGTTAGTTGAGATACCGATCCATTTAAGAAAAGATTAGATTTAGAAGAATGTTTTAAAATGTTAATTGAGGAGGTTTTTTACATAAATGGTCTCTTTGGTATTGAAATATTGCTTTGGTTTACAGATTTATACATGTGCATCTTATTTATTCTATAGTCAATTGAATTAATAACACAAACTATAATAACTTAATAGAATGATTCAATAAATAATAGAAAGTAGTGGAATATGTGATGCTTTGATTTCCATTAGACTGGAGTCTTAGCACCCGTCTGCTGTGCTCCAGCCCGCTAGCTGCCTTGTGTGGGAGGAAACCCTGTCCCCTTTCTGCCTTTTGGGGACCGTCAGGGAGCGCAGGAGCTTTCTGTATTCCCCAGTCCAGCACGGTGAGCTGGCTCAGTCCCAGGAGCAGCATGTCCCTGTCAGCAGGCACTGAGAGCAGAGTTACTTCTGCTGGTTGGCCTCAGCTCAGAGATCAATGCATTGGATATTACTATAATATAGACTTGCCCTAAGGCTCAATTCTTCAAATGTTTTTAGGAACCTAAATATGCAAGTGATTTCCTGATGGACTTGCCTAACATCACAGATGAGGACTGTGACAAAATGCTGTAACTGTTCCTAGTCCCCAGAAAGAGACAGAGTATTTCTGGGAATGGCAAAGTGTGTTGGACTATGTTAGGATTCTGAGAAAATAAAAATATTTAATACGCAAAAGAGAACAAGTAGAATTCACATAATCCTGACATGAAGATTATCTAGCCCCTGCTGAGTGTGTGCTAACCATACCCCACTTCGACTTCTGATGTTGTAAACTCGTAGCTGATTGCTTATGAATAAACTAAAGAACACTAATTATTTACAGAAATTATATGGTAAATAACTTTGCACAACATATATACTTGCTTGAATTATAATCTTCTTGCGGATAATTCACAAAGAGGAAAAATGTGATGCTTTATTTATGGCAAATTATTCACTACTGTGAAGTGATTTGCTAGTGAAATACTGATTCTTACCAGATGTTTATAGGACTGTGTCCAAGCTCGTTAAATATTTCAAGAAAGAGTGGTGAGAACATTGCATAGCAAAGTTAGCGCTTGTGCATAAAACTCTGGTAATGATTGCTTAGCATGAAGGTCTGGCTCAAGAAAATTAGCCAATACTTGACACTGGTATTAGATTTTCTTTACATAAATTTCAGATCAGAACAGCACTGCCTTGGTAACTTTGACTTGCATGTGGAAACCAGGGGAAAGCAAGTGAACAGACAAAAATCATTGTGTGCTAAGCTTCTGCTTCAGAACACCCTTTCACAAACATCAGCTTTTGCAATAGGTTTTTATGGTGCCCAGATAAACAGCAGCAATTCCTGGTAGTTGAATTGCCCTGTGTGTTACTTGACAGCTGTCAATAATCACTGCTGAAATTTACTTCTTTGTTATATGTGTTTTATGAAAAAAATAGGAGATCATTCACACAACCTAAGTGGCCTTCTTTAGCGTAACAACAATAATGCGGCACTTCCAAAGAAAAAAGCAACTTAAGGAAAGTTTTAACCTGCCTTCCAGCCCAGTTTCTGCATGGAATAGGGGTTTTCTAACCAAGGAATTTAATCTAATTTCCTAAATCTCTAGACTGATAGTGGAAATAGTACAGAGAATAGAGAAGTGATTTATTTGTGTGGCTGACTATTGCCATTTGAATCTGAACAGGACACTTGTGAGATGCATGCCAACAGAGGCTGGCTTCTTAGTTTGGGCACATCACCTTCTTACTGCCTGACTTAGTCTTGATTAAGGTGGTTATGGCTTTTGTCGCTGTTTTACCTCATATTCTTGGGAATTTTGTGGAGAAGACTTGCCTTGACTCAGCATTTATAATATACTTGCATGATTCAGTTAATACTATCAGGATGTTCAGAATTAATACTACAGCATGTGTGTTATACACATTTTTTGTTACAAGCTAAGTCAACAGCACTAAGGCAGTAAAAAACCATTCTGAGTCATACCAAAGCCCTGTTTCAGGTCAATAACCATGTAGCCTTCAACTTCAGTGAGCTTCGAATTTCTGATATTTGAAGTGAATTGTTGTGTGGTGAAGCTGTTTCTCTGAGGCTTTAAATATATTGACCAAACTATTTGTGTCTTTATATATTGTAGTGAATACAGAGCTATGCTGATTTTTCCCAGCTGAAGATGGAAAACCTAGTCCCACTGCTTTGAAATTGCTTTTCTGACTTTTTACAAGACTCCAAGGGAAAAAGCCTGTGATGAGAGGCCCAGCTTTGAAGATGTAGCAGGATTCCTTTTCTGTAGTAGCTAGGGAACAGGCTTGAAAGTCAAGTTTGTCCATGTATGTCCACATTTGGAATGTGTGTATGTGTATTTTGAAGCTTTTAAACATATATTTATATATTTGCAAATATATATTTGCATGTATATGTTATATATATTAAAAAATCAATTCATGGTAAATAATTCATAATTCTTAAATGAAGAACCAAAGTTTTCTTCCTTGCATGAGATGCAACCTATATAGTGTTCCAAGCAAAACACCACAGTTTGTGTGCCAAGGTAATGGAGCTTTTGCTGTTTTAAGGAAGTTAAATATAACTAATTTCAGAAGATGTTTAATGAAAATACTTGCTTTCTTTCACACTGGTGCTGTTTATTTTTGTCAAACTCTGGCTGGATTGTTAAATATCGCTAAATGATATTTATAAATTTGCAATCTTCCCACAGAGCAGGTGCAAAGATTTTTATGTATCTATCTGTTTATTACATATATATATTTTCTTGATTATATAGAATCAAAAGGGAAATTAATGACAAATTCCCACCTATCCGTCATCAGGCACGTCACTGCACAAAAGTCATGTCATTTTATCTTTTTTCACTGCAATGCTAGGGGAAATGGATCAGACATTACAGCCCAAAAGACTGAATATCAAGTAGTTGTCTATGAAACCTTCCAGCACGTTAAGGTTTGCATACCTCTGTCATGGACTTATCCCTTCATTTTATCAGAAACTTCATCTCAATTCCCATATAAACCCAGAGCTGCTGGTGTTTGAATTTCCTCCTCTTTGCAGCCCCAGCAATCTAGAAGAACCTATGTGCATATCTCTACGGCAATAACTCTCTATCTATTTTCAGATATCAGCCATAAAAATCTTCTTCCCTTTGTCCAAAGCCCTCAATTTCTCACCCCATCTGAAGCCACATTTTAAGTGTTGATTTTCAATTGGACTATCTAATTGTGGATTGCGCTTTGAGATGTGAGCTGTCATCCCAGGCAAGGGGGTACATATTTGGGTGCCTGCCCAGGGAGCACCCAAGGGAAGGGTCACAGACAAGAAGAAAAGCGTCCCTTTGGCCTGCTCGTGATCCTGTTAACTTCAACTGCTGTCCAGTGGAAAGCTCAGCACTGTGGGTCCTGTCAGTATTGCTGCAAGCTTTGTGTCATAGATGGCTTTTGCAATTACTTGGGTGCTTCCTTTAAGTACACTTAAAGAAAACTGCAGTTTCAGCCAATTCCCTTTGTTGTCCTGAATTATAGAGAGCAAATAATTTTAACGTATTTTTTCCCAAATTGCCAAGTAAAACTATTTCTGAATTTTGTTGTAAAACTGGTGATGATGAATTGATTACAGTATGGCATCAATCAAACATTAGACTTAAAATATTTTCAGATGCCATATGGAGTAAAGATAGCCACTGAGTACCTTAGCCTTTACTTCTTCAAAGAACTCTGTGGGTGACTGGCATGTTAGTCTGGACTACCCAGGATCTTAATGCACATATATGACTCCACCTGCATTTATTTCTTAGTAAGGTTGCAACACATTATGGGATGTATATGGTGGTCAGTGCCACCTCAGAATACCTTAGAGCGCAGCAGTAACCAGTCTGCAAGGTCAGAGTGAAATTCTGCTTAATTCTAAGGCATTTTGGATGATCCAAAGAACAAGGTATCACATTCACCACATCAGTGAAAAATTCTTAATTCTTGCATGAATGTGTAGTTGGTATATCAAACGCTGAAGATAAATTTATGACAGCAATTCTAATTCAAGCCACGTTCCTGAGTTCAGTCCACCTGAGCACAAAGACTATTTGATTGATAGAAAAAATGTGTGATTTATCTGTCTCTAGGGTGCCATCTTTTCCCATTGTCCCTTTGAGCTCTCAGTTCTGACACAATTGGAAACAAGGGGTCAGGTTACTGCTCAAAACGGAATGATTTTATGCCACTTACTAACGCTATTTCCTTGTAGGCCAGCCAAAAAAGATGGAAGAGTTTGACATGCTTTTATGCCCCTTGAAATGTGGTATTGAAGTCCATATTAGCATACACATATTTGTTCCTCCTCTTTCTTCTAATGTAAAGCTAACATGTTCCAAAACTAGTCTGAAGCAGGTTTCTCATAGAGTAGGAATATGCTGATTTGAAAGATTTCTTACCTTAATTTCTGACATAAAATATCTGAGCTGTATTTTAGATTTAGTTATGGATAGATACAGCTTATTGACAGACAAATTATACCCCTGATGCTTTGCCTTCCTGTTATTTTGACATTTTGCTTGTAATTGGTGATTTTGAAACTTGAAAATTAGCAAGATGAAATTATCTGATGCAAAGAGAATACACTGAATATTGTGATACTGAAGTGGAACAGAAGTAGGTCTACAACCATTTTCCTGTATTTTTTTCCATAATCATTTCAGGTGGGTGTTTGTGTTTCAGAAACTGCAATTTATTCTGCATAGCTCCTTTCATCCAGAAGAAATGGACTACAAGGTGTTTTATAGACTGTGGTAATTTAACTTACAGCAGTAATATAGGCACAACATGGCAAACAGACCTTCTAACTGGCAGAGCACTTAATTCATGCTGAACATTAAGCACCTCAGTAGTCCCATGATAAAATCCACTTTGAGACTGCTGACAGACCATTTTAATGTTAATCACATGCTCACAATCTTTGCCATACAAAGGACTTAATTTACCAACACTTGAACAGTATGCAGCAAAAGAAGGAGAAAATAGGGAAGGTAGTAAGAAATCATTTCCGGATAGAAAGCACTACACTTTAAAAGTTACTGAAATGGTCACACTTTCAGAAAATTTACCAACACTTGACTTTATGCCAAGATGTTATTTCCCGCAAAACCAAAAAATGATAAAACAGGTGAACTAGGGAAGGGCAAAAGCTTATTCCTTCCATCCTGAAACCATTCAGTGCAAAATTTGGTTCCATTTGGCTTTGTCAAAAGCACTGATAAGAACAAAATCTTGCTCACTCTTCCCTTTATGGTAAGCGGTTGCTCTTGTGGTATCAATATGTTGAATCCTAATATTCTTGAGCTCATTCAGAATAGTTGCATCCCAGCTGTTTTCCTGAAGGTCCACAGGCAAACAAAATAAAAATGCAACCTGCTGTCAACACAGTGGACAGTGTGAGAGTCAGCCTTTGCCTTCTTGGGGATGAGGTTGTCACCAATCAAGGGGAATGGAGGAAATTCCCTAAAACACATTTTCATTTAACATAGGTAGGTGAGAAAATATGTCCTTCAATAAGTGTGGTTGCTTATTGAGATGATGTTGAGTTTAGGGCTTTGGTGAGCAAATGGAAGGAACTATGGTGAATCAGGATCAGATTTGATCCTCCTAGAATCACGTGATGGAAAGATTTTGGGTATATGTGAGATTTGTCCAAGATCAGTTGCTGCTATGAGATTTCTGAATCCTTGAAAATTTCAGTGATAGGAAGAGTTTGGGATATGTTTTGCATCCCATTGTACATCTAAGTGGTGTTTTGTAGATTTTTCCTATCTGGGCCTTGGATGAAAGATTGTCTTCAATTTCAGAAAGACAAATTCAGTGGTCTTGGTAGTTTCTTACTTGTTTCTTTTTTAATATAAATATATACATTTTTAAAGACGCATAGATTAATCTGTTGGAAAAAAAACATTTCTTCTCTTATCATTACAAATACAAGTGCAATCTAAAGGAATATCACACAAAATGAAGGATGGGGAGAAGATGTATGCTGACGCTACAGTGACAACAGTAAAACTTTTGCAGAACACATTGAAACTTCTGTCACTAGAACTACTTTATTGCAGCAGGGAATAACAAGAACTGTGAAAACTAATCATTAGAGACAATAAAAACAATGCTTTTTTCTCCAGATAGGTAAATCACATTTTGAGAGGTATTTGATAAACTAATGCTACACAGCCAGCTGTAAATAAACCATCCATCCCAAGGATGTAATACATACTTTCTTCAGTCACAATCCTAAACCTCTATCAAAGATCTAATTTCTTCCCTTTAGCAGGGGAAAATACAAGCCTTTATCAAACAGTAATCCTTTTAACAGAAATGCCAATTAAAGCTACCCTTTTCTTTATACTATATGGGTTCTTACCATCTGTCTTGCAACTCTGTACTGTAAATAAGAAGGAAAATAAAAGAATTCTCAGTTTATTATAGCTTTAACTGTAGGAAACAAAATTCAAGCATTCCCTTGATGTCAACAAATATCTCTCTTGGCACCTGGTGGAAACATGATTGTACTCTTTCACTTCTGCTTGAATTAATGAGTTTGAGCTTAGTGCTCAGGGTGTAGGGGTGAGCTCCAGAAGCTTGTAACTTATAATCCAGGGCTAGAGAGACTTTTCTTCACCAAGGGCAAACAGGCCTTTGAAATGCCTTTGGCAGACCGCACAGCAACACCTAACTGCAGTGGCAGCAGCTCTGAGAATAGACAACAAAAAACATGGAAGGGGGTATGTGTGTGCAAATTGTAATGTTACATGGAAGTGCACCATGGTATTAACAACAGCTCTTTGCACTATCAATTAAGATTTCCTTGGAATAAATCAAAAATTTCTCATGAGCTATGTAAACACTATGACTTTTTATTTAGTGATGGGATGTCATTCCAGGGTATCAAAGCTAGAAGTCTCCTGCGCTTTTCTACAGAGTTGTATGTTGAGTCAGAGCAAGGTCCTGGATCATATTTTTGAAGTAATATCTGTCTCTCCCATCTCTGTCATGTCTACATAAATGTCTGTCTCATGCTCGTAATTAGTAGATATGAAAATGAAGCCCATCTAAACTAATAGTTTAAAAATGAAATGAGAGTCACTACTTCTCAAAGCTGCAGCATATCTGGAGTACTGCGTGCAGCTCTGGGGGCCCCAACAAAAGAAGGACATGGACCTGTTGGAGCAAGTCCAGAGGAGGGCCATGGAGATGATCAGAGGGCTGGGGCGCCTCTCCTATGAAGACAGGCTGAGAGAGAGTTGGGTTTTTTCAGCCTGGAGACGAGAAGGCTCCAGGGAGACCTTACAGCAGCCTTCCAATACCTGAGGGGGGCCTACAAGCAAGCTGGAGAGGGTCTTTTTACAAGGGCATGTGGCTTTAAACTGAAAGTGGGTAGATTTACATTAAATATAAGGAAGAAATTCTTCACTCTGAGTGTGGTAAGGCACTGGAACGGGTTGCCCAGAGAATTTGTGGATGCCCCTTCAAGGCCAGGTTGGATGGGGCATTGAGTAACCTGGTCTAGCAGAAGTTGTGCCTGCCCATGGCAGGGGGGGTGGAATTAGGTGATCTTTAAGGTCCCTTCCAACCCAAACCATTCCATGATTCTATGATTTTCAGAATGGTACCATGAAAATAATGCAACACTTTGCTAAGATGCTCAAGACCACTTTTCTTTCATGTAAAGCCTATTTTAAGTACTCAACGACCCTTTCTTTTTTTTTTTTTTTTTTTTCATTTTTAGCAAGAGATTCATAACTTTATTTCTATGTCCTGTGGGACTGGTATCCTCACAAGCTTTTTCCATTCTGGCAACAACCTGATCAGCTGGCCAAGAGGAAGCTGTGTGCAGAAAAGCTGCAAGCCTCCAAATCTGGATGAACCGTAAATTGTGATTGAAAATGGCGTTAAATGTCATTTAAATGGGGTACAGAGATTTGTTTTTCTTCCTCACTATGTTAGGTTTTTTTCTCAGAAGTATCCCTGTCGTCTGTCAGTGGCACACAGTAGTTAGACAGTGGTGGTCTATAGTATGGTGTGGGAGTGAGCGTGGTGGAAAGGACTTAACTGGTGGCCCTTGCTTAGGCTGTGGCATTAATACTGGTTTTGATAGATTTAGCCTATGGAACCACTGAAGTGTGATGAGTTCAGCAGCTTATTTTGGGCCAGCTTCTCTGAAATTGTAATAAATTTGCAAACATAGGGCAGGGAAGACAGGTTGCATTTGGTTGAGTGATCAGGTGGAAAACTAAGCATATAAAATTTCTCAATTCAAGTTAGACAAAATACCTTTTTTACCCAACATACCTATTTTTAACCCTTTTTTAGATTCAGGAGCACAGAAAATACATGTTGCAAGATGCAATAGACCGAATGTCAAGAAAAAAAAATTCCCACCTACATGCAATGAGAGAAATGTCTATCCCAATGCATTTATTCAGGACTTAATTAATAATGTGCTTATCAGTGTTATAAATCTTAACAAAATTACCTTTTTTTCTATCTGATTTTTCCTGTTCTTTCAGCTTTGTCTTTGTTGGTCTCGTAGTTTTGCAGATTATTAACTGCTTTGGATACACTTTGTGTAGCTCTATCCATATCTTTCTACAAAGTCCTTGTAAATCAGCACCTTCTCCTCTGGGACTGGAGTGACAATACCTTAATTCCCCTTTGCATTCGGGAAGTACACCAAAAGGCTTGCTGCCAAACTACTTCCCATCCTTTTAATAACTCCTTTAACTCTCCCATCTCCAGTTTGATGGCTTGTGTTTTACTGCAAAGTGAGCTTTCCTCTTAAAGATAATGATACCCTTTGGTTTCTAAGTACCTAGTAAATTGGTCCCAGGGTGTCTTATGACTTTGACTTGCTGAAACATCCACCCCATTGCTTGTACAGCTTCTCTCTTACGAAAGCATCTTTACCAAGTTTGTGACAGTGATGGAGTTTCCATGTTGCACTCGTGACCATGTCATTATTGATTAATAATCTGCGCATCTGCAATATTGAGATGTGATTGCTGCTATGTGTACACACGCAGAGCTCCAATCAACATGTATACCTTGCACAGACAAAAGTTTTATTAATGGAAAAGACATTGTATGCAACATGGAAATTACTGCTTGAATTATTGGTTAGATGTTTCTCATTAAAAAAATTCTAAGAAATGGGAGAAAAATAAGATAAGCTGTTCAATGTAAGAGGCAATGTATTGAAATAAACAAGTCCTATGTATGAAATCATACTTGCTTTTCTACCACAGCAGCCCAAATCTTACAATGAGCCTGGGGAATATGATATGGTTTTGGACAAAAACAGTCTGAAATATGAGATCCATATTCTGGTTTAATTGTGCTGCCTTGGAAGTCTGAAGGTGTATAAGGGTTAGTGTCATATTTGATCCTAGGAAGCAATAAATGTTAGGATGTTCCTAATCCATGAATACGTGTAACCAAAGATAACCAAAACTGTGCTGTATTTGCCTCAGAAGAATATAAAGGACTGCAGTTCCCTTTCCGGCAATGTGTACTAATGCACTAATCATTCATGTAAAATTTGAACCACAATGTCTCCATGACAAAATATCATAGAGTGTCTATAAAGGACATATATCCTTCCTATGGGAAATTTGAACCAACTCAGACAAATTCAAAAGAGCAAATATCTTCTTCTAAATGTTTTACCTTCTGCATAGGACACTTAGGTTTTAATTTCATAAGAATTTCATAACAATTGCTACAGGTGTCAATTTACTCAGACAAATGTAAACAGAAATTGGAAATCCTGTGGCAGAGTACCAGTCCTGGTGAGGAATGCTACTGTCTTTTTGGCAAATTTCATCACATCAGTTGGCATTCATATATAGTAATTAGAATAATTTACTGTATAACAAGGAAAGTGGCTTTCTTATGAAACTTGTGTAATGAATATAAAAAATATCATACTGAAGGTTTTGTCAGTTTTCCTCAGTAGCCCTTTCTTAATACTTTTCTCTGAATGATCCACTTGGCCTGTCATTCATATGATTTTTGAAATAAAACAATTCTCCTTATATAAATGCTCAGCGTAACTGCTAAGGCCACTGCTTAAATAACTCTGCTAGAGTCACTCCATCTGTGAGCTGCATGAGCCCCCGTAAAATAATTCACTAAGCATGTAAAAAGAAAGGGAGAGACATATAGGAAAATTGCAGATAACCCCAGGGCATAGCAGTAGGTCTACTACAATTAAATAAAAGATTTTCCAAAGGTGACCTTGAGGATGTTCATTTCTTGCTCTTGTCAACAGTGGACCATGATGACAAGGCGGGCAGAAGGTAG
>VZTL01023865.1:56324-72269 GCA_013400535.1 Scopus umbretta | reverse complement strand
GGGTAACTC
Source organism: Scopus umbretta (assembly GCA_013400535.1). Lineage (NCBI taxonomy): Eukaryota > Metazoa > Chordata > Aves > Pelecaniformes > Scopidae > Scopus > Scopus umbretta. The sequence continues at coordinate 72,260 of VZTL01023865.1, read as the reverse complement.
CAGACCTACAGGACATTACTGCAAAATCCTGTGGGTTCTGGCAGCTTAGAAGGGAGGGGTAGGGGTTGAGGAATATATTTGAAGGTGGGCTGCACTAGTCTGAGAAAAGTTTATTTCCCATGTGCCTTTTGTTTGTTTTTAGGTTGCTCCTGAGCTTGTGGTTTTTCTCTGTCAGGCTGCTTTAGAGGGCACAACACGGCTTAGAGAATTTCTACTGCTTGCAAGCTTAGCATTCCTTTTTTGCTCCCTCTGCAGGCACAACAAAGCAGGGCAGGGATTATAAGAACATAAGGTGGAGAGGAGCTGATGAAACTGGTACTGTCACTTAAACACAAAGGGAATCACAGCTAAAGAAAATTTTTGTAGCAATGAGTGAATACATAAAAGAGGGCATGTGATTTGAATTGTGAGAAATAAGAGGACATCGAAAGTGTGAGGGGGGAAAAAAACCCCAAACTGGTTTCAGTCACTTGTAATTATAATGGGTTAGTTTTGCTGAAAAAGAAAATACTATTTAGTGTTCCAGGGATCTTAACTGTCATAGTTCCTGAGGAACTTGTTTTTTCCAGTTGTGAACAATATCATATTCAGTTGTGTCTTAGTAAATTCAGATCTCCAGCTTTAGCTACTCTCACCCTTCTAAATAAGATGATAGAACCCATTGTGACTACCAGGGATTGTGTCTTTTTTTTTCTTTTTTTTTTTTTTCCCCTGTGCAGAAAGCATATTTTGTGAATAGTAAGCTTAATAAGAACTTGAAATTTAGCTTTTATTCACATTTTAGCTTTTAACTATGTATGCTTTTTTAAAAGAGAGTGTCCTGTTCCTCTTACTTCTTTAATTCCACCCATTTATACCATTTAAAAATTAGTTTTCTTTTTTAAAAAATGTGATACATTGATTTTAGTTTTTCTTGTACTGCTTCTGGCCTGGGGGGTAGTGCATGGATTAAGGAAATTGATTTATAAAGGAGAAAAATTTAGCTTGAGCTGGGTAAGAGGAGGAAGAATGGAAGGAGTGGGTTACAAGATAATCAGTCATAAAAGTTATTGAACAGGCAGCTGTGAGTACAAGACCTCTTATGTGTGGATGTAGACCTGTCTGTTATGGTGGGCTAAGCGTTATTGCAGGACATTTTGTATATTGCCAAAGGAAGTCAGCCTTATTGTACTGAAATTTTTGGTATAGGTTCCTTTTATGATGGTCCACAGACCTGTGTAATTTGCTTATGTTTGTGTAACACATAGCGTACCGTAGTTCCTAAACAGTGTATTGGAAGTAATGCTTTTCTGCTTTACAGGTACATTAGGAGAATGTTTTACTAACACTTAATAAGCTTTCATTGAAGTGATAGGATAAAAAGAGCTTTTTCTACAGTAATGGCTCTTGCATGGCTTTGTAGTTATTAAGCCTCAGCTGGTGGAAGTAGACGGTACATATCAAATTCTTGGTTTGTGGAACCTGGTAGTAGTTGTGAGGTTTTCAGGTTGGGGGGGAGGGGTGTGGTGGTGTTGGGGTTTTTTGTGATCTGTCATTGTGATACTTAGATAAAACAGTTTTAAATTAAATACGTTTAAATACAAATTATTTTATATTTAATTCATTGTGTAGGTATGGAAGAGTTAATTATGTGCTGGCTCGAAGACTTGAACTTCTGCGAGAAGTTGGGCGATTGCAAGAGAGTCTTGGAGTCCCAGGAGATGTTTCTTACACTTGTGAAACAGCTGGCCACTTTTTCTTATACCAAGTAAGGACTGAAATACTTCTGCAGAGACTGTGTGACCTCAGTATGTTTTGAAACATATAATTTGTAAAAATTGGAGTGAAGTTTTCAGAATTGAGTCTAAAAAAAACCGTATTTTCTTTGGTGGTTCAAAATACAATAACAGCTAAAGCTATAATTGCGACATTACTTACTTGTATTGCTATTGTTTTAAATCCCGCCTGATGACACACCAACTGAAAGGCTAGCATTGCTGCTCTTCATGACTGCTGGCAAAGATTCTAACCTGAAGGTTCCCCTTCAGATAGGAAAATCTGTGGGCTGCTTTATATTTTGGACAAGCATTAGAGCAGCTACTTGATGATCCTGATAGAAAGCTTTTATGGTGTTAAATGCCAGTGTGTAATCAGATGCATAGTACACAAAATGGTGATTTTTCTATATATTGTATATCCCTTATTTCCCTTCCATTTATTTTTCAGTGACATGGTCTACATTAGCAATTAGTGTGGCTTAAGCAGACTTGGTAGAGACGTACTTAGGATCAAATGCATACAGTGTATATGTTTTTAGAGAAGTTAGTCTGGGCTAGCTCTAACAGGGGCCTAAACATTAAATGGTTATTAGGTATTGGAGAGTAGGAGGAGCACTGCTAGAGCTTATCATCTGATTTGGTTTTCTCCAAAGGAATCCAACTCGGTATTTAAACCAAAGTACTGTAAGTGGAGATAATCAAGAGACTTGCTTCTGTATGGGGTTTATGTAGCAAAGTTTTGGTAGTGGGGGGCTGCAGGGGTGATCTGTGTGAGAAGAGGCCAGGGGCTGCCCTATGCTGGACACAGCCAGCGCCAGTGGATCCACCGCTGGCCAAAGCTGAGCCCATCAGCAACACTGGTGGTCCCTCTGTGAAAACATCTTTGAGAAAAAGTCAAAAAACACTGCACAGCACCTGGGGGCAGAGAGTGTGAGAAATAAGCCCACATACCAAGGTCAAAAGGAAAAGCAGGACCAGGAGGTGCTCCAGGCACCAGAGCAGAGATTCTCCCCTAGCTCATGGAGAGGACCATGGTGAAACAGGTTGTCTCCCTGCAGCCCATGGAGGACCCCATGCTGGAGAAGGTTGATGTGCCCTGAAGGAAACTGCAGCCTGTGGAAAGCCTATGCTGGAACAGGGCAGAAATGTGAGGAGGAAGGGGTGGCAGAGATGCAGTGTTACAAATATGAAAGACAAGCCCTATTCCTCCTGCACTGCTCAGGGTGAGGAGGAAGTAGAAGAGTTGGGAATGGAGTGAAATTGAGTCTGGGAAGAAGGAGGGGGTGGAGAAGAAGAAAGGTGGTTTTGGTTTTGTCTTTGTTTCCTACTCTATTTTTATCCTACTCTATTTTTAATTGGCAATACGTTATATTAATTTTCCCCAAGTCAAGTCTGTTTTGCCTGTGATGGTACTTGCTAAGTGATCTCCCTGCCTTTATCTCAACCCATAAGCTTTTCCGTGTTATTTTTTCCCCCTGTCCTGTTGAGGAGGGGGGGTGGGAGTCTGGCAGCCAGCCGAGGTCAACCCACCAGAATTTCAAAAATGTCCTGGTACAAAGTCAAATACAAATTTAGACATACCTTGCTTTTACGATGATCTTTTTAATACTACGTGTGCAAGACTATACCTTACCAATGACTTCATAATAGAAAAACATGTTGGTATGACACTTTTGTTTGCCACAGGTAATGTCTCGTTGGGAGGAGTATATCAGCAAAGTGAAAGTTAAAGGTGGAAAATTGCCAGATGTTAAGGATATCTCCAGTCTCTTTCCTTTTCACCAGTATTTTGCAAATGCTCCTCAACCAATTTTCAAAGGCAAGTCCTATGAAGAAGATATGGAAATTGCTGAAGGGTGTTTTAGACATGTTAAGAAAATATTCACTCAGCTTGAGGTAAGACATGTAACTATTGAAGGTAAGTGGGTCTGGCTAATCCTATACAAAACTTTACACAGTCCCAAAATTCTCCTTTTCCATACATCTGAAAAAGAGTATACACCTCTAGGCAGCTTCGTTAGATTGCATTCAGGTGATAATTTCTGCCTTTGAATAATATAGGCTTGTTTCGCAACAGGGACAAGGGTATAATCTGTTTTATTTTGATTTTAGGAAGCAGTCATTCTGCCTGTTCCATTTTCACTGATTAGGTTACTAGTTGGTGTGCCTATCACTGCTCCTGTGATCCTCACAGAGTCTTTGTATTTACAGTGAATTGCCTTTAATCAAATAACCTAGAAGTAACTTAGACAGAATTGTTTGAGAGGCTTTTAAAAGTTAGGGTAAAGATAATCTGAGTATCGTTTGGTCATATTAATTGTATTGGTCTTTCTAATACTGAATTTGATGTAATGTTATGATGCAGTAAAGTAGGAAACAAGAAGATGTAGTAAAGCAAAATTTTGGGGCATTCTGAGGGTTCCTCAGAATCAGTTGAGCAATTGTCTGCAAATTTATATATGCACACAGGTTGTAGAATTTTTGGGTGTGGTTTGTTTTTTTTTTTAAGATTGTTTTTTGAAATATTGTTGTTTCCAGGTTTAGCATAAAAAAATTACTCAGATAGGATTGTTAACAATAGATACCGTCATAACTTTGTTGCCTAATTGCATTAAGAGGGTGGCCAGATAGTTTGAATGAATACATTTTACAAGCAATAATTTTCTGTATTCTGACTTTCAAGATTTTCTTTTCTCTACCACAGGAATTCAGAGCATTTGAACTTCTCCGCAGTGGCCTGGATAGATCCAAATACCTGTTGGTGAAAGAAGCAAAAATCATTGCCATGACTTGTACTCACGCTGCTCTGAAACGACATGACCTGGTTGAACTGGGCTTCAAAGTAATGATTATATTAGTGTTACTACACTAATTGCTTTTTGGGTTTGGTGTTTGTCTATCCCCCCTCCCCCCTTGTATAAACCTTTTTATCTGTCCTAAATCTAGGCAGCTGGATTATTTTGAGTTGCATTTTTTTACCAGTATGTTTCAAATTGTACTTTTACTAAAGAAAAATTTAACTAATGTAAGTAAAAGGTGAGATCACTTTTAAGTTATTGTATATACAAAAATGCTTCATAATGCATGTCTATTAAAAAAAAAAAAGTTAGTTTTGCCATATTAGTTGATGTACAGCAGTGATATGATTGACTAATAAAGTAAGGGCAGAACTGGGTGAAAAACATGGTCTTTATAACTTTGTTTACCTAAAAAAACATTCTTTGAGGAAAAAGAACTGTGATACAATGCTGTCTTCACTCTGCAGTGTTAACCATAGGTTCTCATTTAGTAGAGACTTGTATCTGACAAAAGTGAAACAAAAGCCCACCACCAATAATTCTTTCAGTATTATTTTTCTCTGATACTGCACTGTACTGGATCACAAAAGTGCTCTTTTTCTGCTTCAGTGCAAAGATACCAAATTAGTTTGCTCCACTGCAGAAAGCTTTTCTCTTGCAGATGGGTTATGGCATATGGGAAGCATGTTACATAGTTCAGTCATGGATTCCTTTTAGACATAAGCCCTGATTGATACAGATAGATCTGCCATTGATGTAGCAGGATTTCACTCTCTGACATGGATTTTAGTAATACCGATATGTTGGCTCTGAGGTAAAAACCTGCTGTAACTGTCCCACCCATCAAAAACCGAATGAATAATTTGTGCTTTCTTTTGGTAGGCTGAATAACAGCATTAATTTGTAATACTTGGTTGATGGACATCTCTACTTTTTCCTTTCGCAGTATGACAACATCTTAATGGAAGAGTCTGCTCAGATTCTGGAAATAGAAACCTTTATACCTCTCCTGTTGCAGGTTAGCCCTGAATTATAAAACATATTACAAAAAATGATAAATGAAAGTCTGTGTTCTTGCACAATATAGAATATTAAAAAAGAAAATATCTTGTGCAGAAAGTAGCCTAGAACTGATATTTGCCGTTTGAGTGGGCAGTAAGAACTTTCACATTGTTCTGCATTAGTTGTTTATCCTTGTTTTTTAATACTACAGAGTAAGCTAATAGGTTCTGAATGTGTTGCTTTGATTGACTAAATAGTAGCATTAGCAGGCTTTCATTTTGAAAATAAAAAAGTGAAGATATTTATGTAAACTAGGTCCTGGCTTTACTTTTATTCTTTCTCATGTAATAGTGATTATTGCTAATTTTCAAAGTTTTTCAAATTAATACTTCTATTAAATAGGGGGTTTGTTTCCCAAGAATGTAAGGCTCACATAATTGCTCTGCATCACCCTGTCTGCTTCTGGTGGTTGGTCAGTTTCAGATACCAAGCACCTACAATTTTGAGGAAAACTGGAGCCAAGTAGAGAGGAGACATTCTAACTGATGTTATGACTCCACAGAAAGAAAATAAATGATTATTGGTTCTACCTCTGCTTTTGCCCAATAATTATGCACCTTTTTTCTAGCTAATTGGTAAATGTTTAGCCTGGAATAAACTGCAGCTTACGCTGTGTTTGGCAAACAGACAGTTGATAAAGGAATGCGGATGTGGTACGGTTGAATGAAAGTCTTGCAGCTGGAAAGGTACTGCTAGTGCAGGGAAGGAAAGAAGGAAACAGAAGATAATGTGGCACAGGGAATATTTATAGCAGTCTTTAGGAAGCCAGGTAGCAGTGGCTCTGTAATATAAGGGATTGTTGTGATAGATGGCCAACGCTGCTACTTTTAAAGTTGAGTATCTTTCCCTAAAAGCATTTACTTTGATTGTTCTAAACTCAACATATTCACTCAGTGAAGGTTATCTGTGGTTTCTTTTAGCAACCTGGTCTTGAGAAGCATCACTTTCCTCTTCGAAGAGCTAGAGGATTTCATACATAAGCAAAATGTGCTTCTTGCACTTCTGTGGCTCTGTTATCTCTGCAATCTCAGATTATTACAAGATAGAATTTCACCTCTGGAAGTGAAGTATGGGCTCCCTCAGGAACTCTGTGCAAACTCTTTAGCTGTGGGAAGTCAATAAAACTGAAGACAGTCTGTACTGTTCACTTCATTCTTACTCTAGTGGCTTTCTGAAAAATACACAGTCTGCATTTGCTCATACTCTAAGTTTCCTTTCAGAAGTTTTGCCTGGAGCAGGTATTTTCATTGAAAAGCAATAATTTTAAGTCTTCTAGAAAACCACATCCAAGCTTTTGGATATTCATTCTAAAAGAAAATTAATCTCAATTGAAAAAGGTGTAATAGAAACTCCATGAAATATTTGATACATTTGTAACTGCAGCTCATAATTTTTCACTTCTTCAACAATGGAGAGTGGAACACAGTTGCAGGAAATTAGCTCAGTATGGGCAAACCTCGACTGGGTGAGGCTTCTCACAAATCGTTCAGCAGTGACGGTTGAGTTCCCTTTCCCTTTCACTTATTAGTTCAGCAATTATAATACAGTGCAATCAATTTTGGTTCCTTTCTGTCCTGCGGGCTTAATGAATCCTCACTGTAGTCTCTAGAACAATATTCAATGTAGTTAAACCTGAAATACAATATTTCTCCTTGCTGCTTAGTTAGATTCCCCTAACTGTCAGAAAGATATGGAGGTGTAAGTTGTCATTTAGGTGGTGTCTCCTGCAATTAGGTATTTTAAATCTCTGCGCGTAAAAACATGTGTAATACTTTAGGCTGTTGCTTCTGCGTTTTGGCAGTCTTGAATTTAATGCTACAACATTGTACTGTAGTGCTGTGTAGTGAATAAATCCTGCGTGGCTTTTACCATGGTTTTCATTGATAATTAAACTATTATATTTAGTGAAATAAACATATTGTAGTGTTTTTCAAACGTTTGAATGAGCAGTGAATAACCAGATGCATCAGGCTGGCGAGGGGAAATATGTGTATAAAAGCAATGCTGAAGCTGAAGAGTTTTGTGTAATTAAAGCAGGCCCTTTCACTACAGAGCCATATTTGGGGGAATATTCCATGACCATTCTTGCAAGAGCCATCCAAATAATCCTTGAAAATTGAGGGTTGTTGTTGGTTTTTGGTTTTGTTTTTTTAACAAAATCTGAAGAACTAGGTTTACAGAGTAGTAGTGCTTGATTTCTTGCACTTGCAATTCAGAATAAGAAATTTTTAAAAACAGAGTTCTTTGGAGGGCTCTTTGTCTGAGGTTGGAATTCCTGATAAGAGCAGAATGATTATATAGAATGCTTGGTCTTCTCCAAATCAGTAACTTTTCGGGGGGGTGGGTGGTGGAAATCTTTTTCCATGCCATTGAAAATAATTTCCGTCCTCTTACTTTCTTACGGTTTTCCTTCCTTGCTGTCTGATCAAAGAGAGCTTCAGCACTCTTCCACTTCAAGTGGCAAGAAAAGGAACTTTAGGCTCTGTCTTGAATAGTGCACCTATGGGGAAAGGGAAATACTGCAAAAGTGTGTAAAGAAATGAGGGCCTGAAGTATAAAACTGGCAGGTGGAAACCTTCAGGATTCTAATTCCCAAGTAGTGTTACCCACACATCTGTTCCTTTTTTGTCCCTGTGTTACAATGTCCCTTCATGAGCTCTGTCAGTGTAACATCGATATGCAAAGGATAATGAGGAACTGGAAAGAGGTATACCAAACATACTGAAGAGCATTCAGTCCAAGAGCCAGAGTGAGGATTAATTAGAGGCACATGCTGGTCATGGAAAAGGTCATGTGGGAATTCCAGAGGTAAACAGGTGAAGTGTACATGAACCAGAGAGGCGCTTGAAAAGCAGGCTCAGTTTGTGCCCAAGACGTGTGAGCATTAAAATTGTTTTACATGCTTCGGGCACTTCATATCCACTCTCTCAGAATCAAAAAAATAATGTTTAAAGACTGTTCTAGGATAGCAATACTGTGTAGAAATCAGGTTTTTTACTACTGTAACTTCTATAATTGGTTCTCCTTTTGTCCTCTGGTAATGTGTTACTTTTGGCCTCTAAAATAACGTAATATGATATTTATCCTGATGCTTCTTTACTTATTTTAATAGATAAACTTACCTCGTGCTTTATAAGAAACAAGACTATTTAAATATTACTCCCTTTTTCTGGTTGTAGATTGGAAAGAAGCTAGTGGTTGTTTTTTAAAATGACTGCAATTCAGTGTAGCTTAAGAACAAATCTTGAAATTCAGGGCTTAGACTAAGACAGCCAATTTGACTATTAATGTGTTGTAATTGAGTGCCTCAATTATATTGTGGTAGTTATAATTGTGTAATTGTTTAATTCTAGAACCCCCAGGATGGATTCAGTCGTTTGAAGCGGTGGATTATGATTGGTGACCATCATCAGTTGCCACCAGTCATTAAGAACATGGCTTTTCAAAAATACTCCAACATGGAGCAGTCCCTCTTTACACGGTTTGTTCGTGTTGGAGTGCCAACTGTTGATTTGGATGCACAAGGAAGAGCAAGAGCAAGGTGAGACGGAGAAAATGGCATGTCTAGCTTGTAAGAAACTACCAGGTTAAAAATTGGGAAAGCACGTATAGTATTACAAACCTGTTTCCTATTGTTAGGACAGGAGTTTGCAAAACTGTAATTTGGTTGTTTTGTTCCATTTGTTTCAGCTTAGACTACGAAGGCAGATTTTACTTCACTGAAATGCAATCGGTTTCACTTTCTTTTATACAGTAGTACTCTCATACTGTGTGAGTACTTTAATAACAATGGTATTTAAAGGCATTTTAATAGTCTTAAGTGTTTGGGTTTTTTTTACAGCTGAGACTTTTTTGCAGAAGCATCCTTTTCTAAACTAATATTTAATATATTCAAGGCCAAATAAAGATTTTCTTTATTTGGCCTTGAATAGATCGTGTTTTCCTTGTGGTCTGCAAATGGGTACTTGTAGTAGTAGCAGAGCTTGAGCTTTGATTGGAGACAACCAGGCTGTCCACACAAGAGCATAATGCCTTTTTTAAATATTAAAAGAGATACTGCTTCTCTGTAGTAAGATAACTTTTCTTTTTAGCTATGTATTTGTCATTTCATTGTGGTAATTTAGATGTCAGATTTATGTACTGTGTAAAGTCCATGTTTGTGGTGTCATATTAACAAGGACAAATAAAACCAAAGAAGAGAAGATGACTCCCTATAAAATCTTGCTACTTTAAATTTAGTTTTAAATCCTAATTTTTTTAGGCATAAAGTGGAATGAACAATGTGAAGAAGAACTTTAGGGGTTTTTATGTAAGAAATGTTGGGGGTGGTAGAGTATTATTTTCCAGTCATATGAATAACAGCTACTTTCAGTATGATTTTGCAAATGTAAATTATAACTGAGTGCCGATGATAAATTAAATTTATTTTTCCATCTACTAATTTGCAACATCTCGGATAACTTCTTAGAGATAAGAAAGCAGAAGAATTCCTTCACTTTGCAAGCAATTTCTTGACCAAGGATTTTTTCCATACCTTCTTGTGCTTTGTCTTTTCTGATCATAGGTAGCTTCACCCTGATTCAGAACTGTGGAGGCTTTGTTTTTGTTTCCTGTCACATCTCATGTTAATACATGGCAATACACAAAATAAGAAAATAAATTTCTTTTTGCAGTAAGAGGCTTTACAGCAGATAATGCAGAAGATCCTTTTTCCCTTACTCCTTGCTTTTTGTACAGAAGCATTAACATTCCTTAAGTTTTGTTGCCCATGAAAATTCCTACTAGATTTCTTTGCAAAACTTGTATCCTTCAGCGTAGAGCTGATCAAGTGTAACCAGCTTAAAGGGAGAGTGTGCTGCAGTGGGCTTTCTAAAAAGTGAAATCTGAAGTTTCTATGGGAGGAAACCAAACGGAATCAAAACTTAAAAAATAATTGCTGGATAGCTTGTACAAGTCTGTTCATGTATACATATACAGGCTAATCAGCAGTATTACTTTTTTCATTGGAAACCGCCAGAAGCATTTATCTTCAAAGCAAGGGGTTGTGTGTATCTGAACTATCCTGAATGAGTTCAAGAACCCGCTTTATCTATTTGGGGTTTGTCTCTGTGTGTTTTTGGACAGTTTATGTAACCTCTACAACTGGCGTTACAAGAATCTGGGTAACCTTCCTCACGTGCAGCTTCTGCCAGAGTTCAGAACAGCCAATGCTGGGTTTCTGTACGACTTCCAGCTTATAAATGTAGAAGACTTCAATGGTGTGGGAGAGTCTGAACCAAATCCTTATTTCTATCAGGTAAGAGAAATAATAAATGTATACTTTTATTTAAGCTGGCTATGGTTTATTAAATCTGCAATGAAGACAGACTATCAAAACACAGTAAACTGATGTTTAATTCGTGTTCTCAGATAATTGAGTCATGCATATGCATGGAGGTTTTTTCCCTCGTTTTAATCCGTTTTGAATGTTGAAAATAACTTGTGTTTTTTGCTCAAAGTGAATGACTTTGGTATCTGTTTTTCTCAGTCTTATGAGAGGGGTGAGATTTGGTGTGTAATTCATTATGAAACGTTGTTTTGGCCTATGGCAAATTACAGTCCATTGTAATTCAGCTGTACTGCCATGATAATAAAGAAACAGTAGCGTTTCCCCTGTACATGGAGGACCAAAGTTTGCTCTGTGGCACATATTTCAGTTTGAAGAGTCACTGTTTTGATCTGATCTATATTTAAGAATGCGAAAAAGCTCATTCATAAAAGAATGAAACAGTACTGCAAGAAATATACATAAGAGGCAGAGAGATATTGAGGCTGAAGTAAATTACCAAAAAAAACCTTTAGCCTTGGAATTTCTCAACTAAATTTTCAAGTCAAGCCAGCAGCAACAGCCTCCATCTATTTCTTTTAAATGTAGGAAAACCTTTTATGCTTGTAATGAGATGCTTATCTTTTCAGTTCTGCTATTTTTCTTGTTTGAAAAACAGTGATGAAAACAAACTCTGGTGCCTAAATTACCTGTTTGCGTTTTGGCAAAAATAGAGGCTGGAGCTGCATGCAAGTTAATGAGTTTAATTCAAATATGGAATTAACACTTTATATTTTCTTTACTATTATGGAAAGCAAACAATATATTTTAGGATTATAATATTTGTGGTCATTTTTTCCCTGTTAAGACCGAGTGTTATGTTAATCTATTTTTTAAAAGGTATGAAAGATATTAATCTTGGGTTCCTCTCACTTTTTTTTTTTTTCTTGGTAATACAAACTAGTGTGTTGTTATTGAGCATAGCCATGATCCACTATATCTCATTTCTAGTTTGAGGACAGGGTTGTTTGGAAGGGAGAGTTTCTTACAATTTTGGTTTTTAAGCTGCAATACTGTAACATACAAGTAGTAAAAAGTTATCCTGTGGAACAGCTGAAATTAGGCCCTTAAAACCAGGATTCTGATAACTGAGAATCTGAGCACTGCTTTAGTCTGCTGCTGGGCCAAAGAAGACTGAGAACACTCAACGCAAGGACATAGAACACCTTTATCATTGCAACTGTGCTTTCATGAGCAAACTCTTACCATGTGTCCTACAGTTAATTTTTTTTCATAATCTCAAGGATGGAGAGATACTAGCAGAGTATGTTGGTGGCATTGCATGTTTTTTCATGAGATAACAAATTCCTGCTATGTATTATTTCTCTGTTTGTGAATTTGGGCATTTCTTTCCAGACTTAAAGGGGATTAAGATTTGTAGAATAGCTTTACGCCCACAGGTGTTTGGTATGTGTAGCAACTGCATTTTCCAAGTAATGCAGAGCCCACTTAAGAAGAAAGAAAGGAGGCTGGTATGTCTAGCCTAGTCAAACATATGCCAAGTGGGGATAAGATTCCCCATATAAATAGAGCAGGAATAAATGTCAGCAATTGAGAATAACTTTTTAGCCTGAAAGGTAATTTTTGTTGATGGAAAAGGGATTTAAACAGGCTATGAATAACTTCAGTCTGGAAATAGGACAAAACTTCCTACAGCCAGAAGAGTGATGCTGTGGGACAGACATTTATCATTAGTAATGGCACAGAAAAAAAGGTTACAAAATATGAAATAACAGCTGGTCATTTGAAATTGAATAGGTATGGCCTCAATAGAAATAACTGGATTTGATAATCCAGATGTGTCTCTCCTAATTAACAGTTGAAAGAAGTTTAGTTATTCTACTTCAACTAATTCTTACTTTCAGCTTACTGGAGAGTAAGTCATTGCAACTTTTTTGCATGCTTATTTGGAACCATGTTAAATAGGCACTAAGTGTTCTTTAAACCCTTGTATTTAAATACAGGTATCTGTAGACTATCAGCTTGTAATACTTTTCAACAAATAATTCCAGAGTTTTACAGAACAGGTGGTTTTTTTGGCATGTGACCTTTAAGAAGGAAAAATGAAATACTGTATTGGTTGAGTTCTGTAATAATACAGTTAAGGTGGCAGTTCTGTTGGGCAGACAGCTATAAGCATATAAATGCATTTATATGCAGATGTGTAAATATTTAATAGCTCAGAAATATAATTTAAATAGACTATTAAATATTTAGATTTTAATCTTGTATTGAAATAAAACTGGGAGCTTCTGAGTAGCTATTGGAAAGTGTCAATCAGTGACTAACAATACTGATGTAGAGATTTTCAGCAATTCTCTGAGGAGGAATCGGAATGAAGTTATTAAACCTCCATGAGGTTCTTTTGTTCTTTCAAAATGGCTTTTAAATGAGCAAAGAAACACCAGATATATAGAAGTTTCGCAGCACTGCAATTTTTGTCTAAATACATGGTAGTGTCACTGATGTTATTCTTTCCAACCTGACAAGTTGAGTAACCCCTTTTTTCTTTTTTTTTCTTTTTTTCCTTCTCTCCTCTTTTAAACTTAAGAATCTCGGTGAAGCAGAATATGTTGTAGCACTCTTCATGTATATGTGCCTGCTTGGTTATCCTGCAGACAAGATAAGTATCCTGACAACATACAATGGACAGAAACACCTGATCCGTGATGTCATTAATCAGCGGTGTGGAAATAATCCACTGATTGGACGGCCAAACAAGGTGACTTTGAAAATATATCAGTCGTTGGGGTGGTTCTGTTGTGTTGTGTTTTTAAATTGTTGTATTATAGAACAGACTAACTGAATAGAATCACAGCTTTCTGCGCAAGTATTCCCTGGCTAACTACACATTTATTAACCTACATTCTATCGAATTTCATAGAGTAGTGTCCTTGTTTCTGCCTGTTTGCAATTTGACATACAAACAAACTGAAGTCAGTGAAGCTGGAAAGGCTACAGACTACATGGGACAGAGTAACTCTTTTCTTTGTGATTTGTTTTGTCCTTAAGCCCAGCCAAACAAACAAACCACCAAACAAACCAACAGAAAACAAACAAACAAAACCAAACCAACCAAACAAACAACAACGCCAACCCCCCCACACACACACCTTTAGGAAGATCCATCCAGAATGGAAATGATTCAATAAAACATATGATGACAAATCTGATGAAACAAAAAACATAGTTATAAAAGTCTGGTGCTGCAGAATTTGCAGGTTAAAACTCTGTGTTAAAAACTCTGTAAAACTGATGGCTTTCCACAATCTTTTGGTATTAGCACCCCACTGTTAGCTGTCTGAATTGAATAAAAATGTAAAAGAATCAGTATACGCTCAGACAAAAGCTCCTCCCAACACCTCCCAAAAAGAACAGGCTAATGATTTTTCGTTAGAGGTCAATGAAAGCAGAGTTAAAGCATTTTCTTTTCTCTTCCCATTTATTACAGTTTCAATTCAAAATTGATGTTAAGATTTTCATGCCACGTTTTAATTGAAATCGTAAAGATTAACTTATGGATGTTTTTTCTTGGTTTTTGATTCTCTAGGTAACAACTGTGGACAGATTTCAAGGTCAACAAAATGATTATATTCTCCTTTCACTAGTGCGTACCAAAGCGGTGGGCCATCTTAGGTATGTAAGAAGATACTCTTGTAGTGTCATTAAACTACATGTTTTGTGTATCAGAAATATGTTTATAGTACATTATACAAAAGCATTCAATTATTTGAGTGTGCACAGAAATGAAGTTTAATGCTATGTATTGAATGAAGTTCAGACATACTTCCTTTTATAAGTGTCTGGTACCCTCTTCACAACCACTTTATCCTGTAGTAATGGCTCTTATACTATAATTAGTTTATATTACTGCAGATAGGCTGAACTTGGTTTCACCCTAGTAGAGCGATAGGAATGTAATGCTTGTTGAACAAATGCAGGCTTAAATTTTCTCATAGTTTCTTTCCTGTAATTGAGCTTTTTATTTGTTTTGTATCCAAAGTGTTTGATTGTTGCATAAGTTGCATTATGATGTGTAGTTTGAAATATTTGCACTTCAGTTTTGGGATGGGGGTGGAGGAAGACTTGTCTATTCAGCAGCAGTTAGATGAGTTATCAAATTCATGTTTACTAATTCAGGGATAAGAAATGCTATTGTGATTTGTTCTCAATGTAAATCTTTACTTCTGAAGTCTAGGAAAATAGTAAAGGGTGATTTTTCACATCATTATTGTACAGTGAACCCTCTTACATAATGGTTCTGCAATTTGGTAGTTACTGAAACAGTATGTAGGGGAAAATAAAGACAAAATAGTATTTTAGCAGATGATTTTATATTTTCTTTAATTAATACTTCTGTATACTTACAGTTATTTTTATTCCTACTATGTCATCAGTGAAAAGAACATGATTGATTTTGTTTGTTTTCTGAAGGGATGTCCGACGATTAGTCGTTGCTATGTCAAGAGCCAGGCTCGGGCTTTATATCTTTGCAAGGGTATCACTGTTTCAGAACTGTTTTGAGCTAACTCCAGCTTTCAGCCAACTCACAGCTCGGCCACTTCACCTCCATATCGTTCCCACAGAATGTTTTCCAACGGCAAGACAGGTAGGAACAGCTGCTCTGAATTTTGCTATCTGTAATGAGTGGGTGTATTTGCCTGCTTGGTTTTTTTGGGGTTTTTTTTTTGAGCAGGCTATAAGAGGTGGGACAGTCTTCTCTGTTAAACCAGTGCCTCTTGGATAATTATGTCCCTAGAGTTAACTTTTATCATGACACACACTAGCTGGTTTTGATTGATTTTTCTACAAACTTAGTTATCAGTCCAAGTCTGAGCCTGCTTTTTCCCACTGTATGAGTGATGTAATATTTTTCTTTTATGATAAATAGGTTTTTAGTGTGTTACATACTTTTGGTCTTGTCATGAAACAAAAAAATGTTATTTCTCAAAAA
>VZTL01023865.1:36150-48841 GCA_013400535.1 Scopus umbretta | reverse complement strand
CCCCCCCCCCCCGAAGCTTTTCAGTTCTGTATTTCATTTTTGGTAAAGGATGAACTTTGTCTCTTCCACCAAAGTAGTTTTTATGTTCTATTTAGGTTTTCTTATAAGAAAGAGTAGGTGGGAAAAGTGAAGCGTGGTCGGTTTTCCAATGGCAATGTTTACTTGGGATTTAGCATCCCCTTCTGATGTTGCTGTCTTTATTCTAGTGAACAACAAGGTCCCATTGTTAAACTAAATGTATTGACATTTAAAAAAAAAAAATGTACACATTTAGTTATTTTGCAAAGACAATCTGCAAGTGCACAAAACCATTGTTAAAATAGCTTTTAAAAAATTCTATTCAATCATTATTGCAAAGAATTATTACAGCACTGCATGAAAACCTAGCAAACAAAATCTTTGTGAAGACCTTTAAGGGTATAAACTGGAGGAAAAGATAATTACCTTCTTTTATTGTTCCAAAGCCATATAATAAAACCCCACTAAGGATTTTTTGAGTGAAACTAAGGAACTGTTAGTGGGTTTTCTTCATATTTATTTAGCTTCTATGAATTGCTTAATTTTCCTCTGTTATACTGAGCCTGCAAAACAACTTGGGCACAACTTTCCAGATTTATTCAGACTAGTTTAGAATCCAAGGGCTGAGCTGTTTCTAATATTGTGCTGAGATAAAAATGATACTGTAATTCAATGTACTGTCCATTTCTGTAATAGCCAGAAAAACAAGGGTAAAGAGCAATTTACTTGGGGTTCTGTCATCTGTACATAGCTGAGATAGTGCTGTATAAATACAGGCCCTTTTCCATCTGGGACTCTGAAATAACACAGGAAGTGCAGGTTTAGGTATGGTCAAATAAAATGCCTTAGTAACCCTCGGAGCATGGCTTGCTTTTGCTTTTGACTGTATGGGACTTTGAAATGGCTTGGCAAGGTGGAGAAGGCAGTGGATAAATTAGTTCTAAAAAGTTCAGGACAAAGCTTGCCAAGGGGAAAAGAGGAGATAAGCTGGAGGTCTAAATAAGCAGTTTACAATAATGAATATGTCCATAAACTCCTAAAGATAAGGCCATTACTTTTTCCTAGCCTACCTTGCATTTGCTTTAATAGTGGGTACCAAACAGTGCTCTACTTGTTGGATAAGGTAGGCTCCAACTTCCTTCAAAGGGGAAGCAAACATCTGGCCCTCTCCTCCTTCTTGGAATTGATCTCTGCAGTTTCCTGGGACATAAAAGGATATGAATCCTGAAAAAAAGTATTCTCATGAGGACTAGAAGTTAAGTTTTCCTGACACGGCTTTGCTGACAGGACAAGAGAAACCAGTTTTATTCTCTGAAATCAGAGGATTCTTTTAAAAAAGACGACCTAGAGGTGATGTTGGTCACATACTGGATAAACATGATGACGTACAATTCTATTGAAACAAGAATTCGGTAACACTTGAAATCTGGTAGAGCAAGCAGACAAAAGCAAACATCCTAGCCAACAAGTGAATCACAACCCGCAGCAGTCAAGAAGCTGTGGATGCCGTTAAGACATTAAGGCAGTGAAGTTCCCTTCGCCAAACATGGTAATCCTCCCAGTAGAAACAACAGAAAATTAATGGGTTTGGGGGAGCTCTGGGGGCTGCTTTCATGGCCCTTAGTGCTTCCTTTGCTATGTGGTTTCTGAAGTGTAGTTCTCTTACAATCCTTTTTCTCAGACGATTGCTTGCTTAGGTACCTGTCAAAAAAAGCCCAATAACTGTGTAATGTTTATGTGCCATAGTACTGATAAACACATTGTAAAAGAATGCTGTTTCTGTTGCAAATTGAAGTTTCTTAAGAGACTTTCAGCTAAGCATCCTCTGTAAGTCCGTGTATTTTCCTAACTTTTGGGAGGTTTCTGAAAAAGTACAGTGCTCAAACTTGCAAAATCAAGTTCTTCCCTGCCAACACAGGCATCGACAAAATTACTGCAGTGAAGAGAATGCAAAAAAAGAGGGAGAAACAATACCTGCAATACTACTCCCTCTCAGTCTGTAAATAGTAATATTTCAGGAGACTAGATACTACGACTGTAATGAGAGAGGGATCTTTTCCCACTCCAATGGTAGATAAGGAGGACAGATTATTTCTCTGGGCCTTGCTCTGGCAGAACTTTAATCAGCTTAATGTAGCCCATATCAGGGATAATGTAATATGTTGCTATTAAGAAAAATAGTACGTTTTATTTAGCTTCTGCTATGATTTTCACTCACCTTGAAAAAAAAGAGCAAGGACGCGGGTCTTTGAATCGAGTAATAGCATTACTTAAGTGTAATGCAGAGAAGCCTGCCGCTGTACTGTGATATCTGGAAAATAAGACAAAAATAAAAGCTGAAGAAGCGTTATTTCAGCTAAGCTATAGGTAAGAAACTTTCCAGAGTTCAGGCATTATCTCTCTGCTTGAGAAACGCTATCAGAGGAAACAGAGTGTGTTTCTGTATGAGTGTCTTTTAAGAAAATGTAGACCCACACAAAAAGTTGAGCCAGCTGCTGTCAATTAAATAGTTCATCTACAGATGTCAGTGAAAAAGCATATACAACTACAGTGCATGTTTGCCTGATGAAACACTAGAATTTTATGATTCCAGAGAACAGCATAAAAAATTAAGCTAGAGACCCAAATAAGGGTCAGTAATGTATCAGTCCTGGCACCGTTTGCAACCGATAAAAAGAAGCCGCCCTTATTGCATTTATCAAGTGTGAATTCCTAAATTGCTGCAACCCAGTGTAAGAGAAGCCCTGCTACGCATCTAGAGACGCTTCAGCATCCTGCTGTGCTAGCCTGACATCTCGTGTGTGTCAAGAGCACTTATTTTTAGATGGGACAGTCATTAGGGACATGATGTATCTTAACTACTGTAAAGGAAGTAGTTCAGGGGCAGCAAAAGTGGATAGGGAGAAGCTCGGTATAGAGGCACTAAGATTCTGTTTCTGACCTTAATCCACAGCAGTATGGACCTGCCTTGGTTTTTTCGAGTGATTTTTGGCAGCAGCAGTCATGTCCTATTGGGCAATACCATGCTTTCTGCAATGAGACATCCCACATGGCTTTTGCATGCTGAGTCAGAGAGGGGGGAAAGCGCCTCACCAATAACCCTCCTGTGCTGAGGCCACTGGCAAGAACACTGAAACAAGACTAATTGGGAAAAAGAAGAGCCCAGTTGTGGAAGGGTTGTCTTGCTGTCTGTCACTGACCACCTCTGGAAACACGAGCAGAGTTAAATAAATAATTGCTGTATTGCAATGCATGTGAATATGACTTAAGTTTGAACAGAACTCATGCGTATCCAAATAATGCGAATGTATGGCTCTAATTTAAAACCTAATAATGACTAAAGTTAAGATAAGAAGAGATAATGGTCTTGCTTATCAGAATGATATACTGAAAATTACTGTTCTTTGATTGATAGAAATCCTTACTGAAACTAAAGTCTCTATTAGCAGTTTTGTGGTTTCATACAGATCCTAGAGGAGAACATTACATATTCACCTTCTAAAAAATGTTGAGTTCTTATTTTGCGGACTGGCTTTTACTGATAGCCTACCCCGTATTGGTCTGGATTTTCTCATCTCTGTCAGTGTGTAGTAGTGAAAAATCATGTGCAGTGGAAGGCCAGAACGCATGGCATCCTAGCCAATTCTGTATTTATTATAGTATTTTATCTAAACTGTTGTAATAAATGTGGTTTACATAAACCTTAAGTGATAAACTAGGGATTTTCAGAACCGAAAACATGTTAGGGAATTAGGAAACTTTTGCGGGGTATTATTTTGGGAAATAAGGCAATAGCAGAGTTGATGACAATTTTCCCAAAGCAATGCTTTACCCAAAATGTTAGTTACGTGTTGCACTTTGTTGGCATCATATTAAAAAAAAACAAAAACAAAAACCAAAAACAAACCACAAAACCCCCCCAAAAAACCCAAGCAAAAACTGTTCAAGCGCTTGGCTTTAGTAACGCACTCTTCCCTTACATGAATCATACATTATTAATAATCCAAGTGATAAAATAGAAAGTAAAAGGTATAGTATGCCCAATGTAAAAAAAAAAAATCTCAAAAAGTCCCACACCAGAAAACCCAAAACATTTCAGAGTGTTTAAAAATTCTGCTTTTTGTTTTGTTTTGTTCCAATTAGCGCTGAAAGGAAATTTTAAAATTTCACACAAAATGAAAACTTGAAACTCTGACCAGCTTTGATCCTCTATGTATGGATGTTGAACCCTTCCTGTGATACCACTGGAGTTCCAGTTTTGAAAACTGAACAACCTAGATGCAGAAGTGTAGTCTTCTATAGTCACTATAGTCTTCATGAAGTTCAAGCTATTAAAATCGTCTTCAACGCCCTGCTTTCCTATCCTGGTGCAGGATGTAGTAACGTACCTTTTCTTTCCTTCTTCGGACTGACCATGTTTCAGGCACCCGCTAGTTCTACTCAGAGCTAAGAAATGCTCCCGAGCAGCTCTTTATTTTCACAGGTTCCATTCTTTATCTCATCTGATCTCTAACGTGCTATGAACTATCACACTCCTGCATACCCAGATCACTTCAGCCATGGGGCAGTTGTCCTAGATTGCTCCCTGCTCCTGCAATGTTCTCCCACTGGCGTTCTGTCAGTCTGAACTGCGTAATGAGATGAGGCACTGAGGACAGCTGGTGCTCCCGACGCATCTTAGTGCTCAGGCCTATGCGTAGTACCTTCCTGTAACTCTAAGCTGAAAGAATTATCATTATAAATTGGAAAGAAAAACTTAAAAGGAAAACTTAGCAAACACAGCAGGTTTAGTGTTTTAAATTTTATTTATTGAAACACAAATATCAGTGGAAATACACGTGTAGATATCGTGTAGCAGTAAATATATGTAGAGAGAGTTGATTCTTAAGAGAATTTCTGACTATAATCAAAAATGTGATACGCTTAATTGTCTCAGTATGCAACCTGATATTTTACTTAAATAGGTAAATCCTATTCTGTAAACTACTAGTTTAAACCCGGACTTAAAATGTTTTTGCTATTATTTCAATATACATAACTATGAATTATTACGTACCCTGTATGCTCTCTCCCTGTGGGAATATATGAAAAGCCTTTGAATTCAAACCTTTCAGTTTAAGCCTTTCAATTTAAATGTAATGCCCTTTTGGGCATTTTGTTTTGGCATCTCATTTTCCCAAAAAGGGTTTGTCCTGCAAATTCAAAGTTACTCTCTTTGGATTTATTTTATTACATTTAGAAATTATGCTTTTCAGTTCTCCAAGAGGAATACAGTGGAATAAAGAGCCAATATAAGTTATTGCTAACGCTTCTGTGCCATGGAGGAAGAGGTCTGGAGAAGGCAATCCCTCTCCTAGGTTCCTGAATTCTTCCAGCAAAGGAAAGTACTAGAGGAGAGCATGTTCCACCCAAGCTAATGAGGGTTTGGCTTAAGAATTTTTAGCTTAACCCTCCTAGACCTTAGTTAAAGATGCTAAATTTACATACACACAAAAATTAAGCTGTCCTGAAAACTGCTATCCAAATTTCTGTGTAAGGGATTGCATGACTGTGAGTAACTGGGACCTGGAAGGCGATACGTAGAAACTGCTGGGGGCATTAGATCAGAGGTGCAATAAGCACAATATACAGTAAGTACGTTACAAGGAGATGCCCTGTGATGTGTAGCAGTAAGCTAAATATATACTTCAGTGTTTTAGCTTTAACTTGTGAATCTAACAACAGTTCCATGTTTCTTCCAACAAGATCTTTTAAATGAACTAAAAATTCAATTGCAAAAAAAAACAATAAAAATATACGGACTAGCAGGGAAAACATTTTGGTGACTTTAGATTAAAAAGATGAGATAGATGTGCAGCTGACTAAAGGTTAGCTTGTTTTATGTCTTTCCAAAGCCAAACTTCAGGAGAAGTGTCTGTGTGTGTCTGCGTGTTTATGCACTGGACCTTACCGTGGTATGAAAGATGGTTACATTCCTAAAATTTTTGCAGCACGCTTCCACCATGTCTAATGGACCTTGGTCTTCTGTGTGGTGCCATTTAGACTAAAACTGTACTTCATTTCACTGAAGAGCTCACCTTTTTGAAGAGAGAACCATCAGAGTAACTTTAGGGCACTGACTGTGACTGGGAGGAGGGCAAGTAACTCCCACTAGTTCCCAGAATAACTGTTTTTTCCCTGTGGGAGTTCATATCTCCGGGCAGAGAATTAAAACCTTCCAACGGAGCATGTGGTGAGGAGACGGACTAGTTACAAAGCAATGTGTGCAGGCAGGTTGGCCATTACCAGATATAAAGGTGATTGCTATGTCTCAGGATTTCTGTTCTGGAGTCTGGAAATTACCTCTCTGAGAACAAAGTCACTGTTTGACTCACTGAGCTTCCTCTCCTCACTTTCCTTTCATGTTATCCCAGAGAATCCAAACAAGAAAGTTTAGATAACCAACAGCCCGGTTGGAGCATTTATAAGTGATTTCTGGGTTTGGGATGTCTCAAATGCTGATTTTAGGGTAGCCCTGTTTGAAGAAAATTAGCAGACAACAGTGAGTCCATGAGAGTATTGAAGGGACCCAAAGCTAAAAACCATGACAAGAATCCTGGAATCAGAGGTCACTACGGGATTCATTTGTCATGGATATCCTTAGCCTTTCCTTCATCTGCTTTGATCAAATATTTTCCCAATTGGCACCTGTCACCACATTAGATTACCTTTCTCCTTTGAGAAGGTAGAGAACCTACTGGTGTTCGTGATAATTCCCATGCCTGCAGAGAAAAGCTCTTTTCCTCAAGTCAACCAGAAAAGCCTAGGTGGGAATCTTCCCCTACCCTCCAACTTCTGACATGGGTTCACTGTCTCAGTTTGCTGGTGATGGGACCCTTTTTCCCCTACTTGGTAACTGTTAGCTGTCCAAGTTTTGCTGGTTTTTGCAGTCTGGATATGGTCACGTTACACACACAGTTGAGGGGAAAGACATAAGCCTTGCTTGCATTTTGGACTGGATATAGTATGCCTGTGAAGGATGTAACGTGAAAAAGAATGTATGTGCTCATAAGTAGAAATTTATATTAGGGTAATTGGCCTAAGTTTCCAAACTGCCAGTACCCTAATTTGCCACTGCCCAACTCTGAATTTAGGCCACGTACATCAAGGTCTTTCATGAGCTGGACAGTCCTTTGGGACTAGGCAGGAGCTATGTGCAGGTTACACTTTTAGATTTTGACGTTTACATGCTGTTATACTCACAAAAGTCTTTTTTTTTGTTTGTTTTTCTCCCCAGATCTAGCTCTAGGCTGTATAGATATCAATAGATGGAGAAAAAACAGTGTGTCTTGCAGCATCCTTTTCAAATCGGCAATCTTGGAGACAAGGAACAGTTCTTCATAACAATCTTTTTGCTAATTCTGAGAAAAGACTTCAATGTATTCATAGTGTTTTCATTAAATTTTGTGGACTACCAACATTTCAGATACCCTAGTAAAATCTGCTTGAAATAGGCAAGTCATTCAATAAAACAATAAAGGCTATGCTTTCTTATCTTGTTCTAGCTTGAAGCCAGATTTAGGACATCTTGAATATTTTGGCAACTGAGATGTTTGAAGACAGTTCTAATTAGTGACGTAACTAGTTTGTTTATGAAAGGCAATCAGAAATTGAGTACTAACTTGCAATATTATTTCAGTTGAATGCATGTTCAGAGTGAAGATTAGCCTGTTTGTTTTCTAACGGAAGAAAAAAAAAAAAAAATCCTCTGCAACTGAATTTTAAGGGCCTGCACAGCAAAGGCAAGACTGAAGATATAGTACCAATGTTTTGCTATGTCCTGTGCAGTTTCTTTATTTTAATTCATTCTTCTGCTTAAGTTGACTGGGTGTTTAAAATTTCATCTGGCAAGCTATCAGGCTTGCCAGCAGCATTATAACCGTGAATATCATGACATCCATATACTTACATTTTCAACCATAGGACTTATTTAGCAACTTCAGTGCTGAGAAAATTTATTTTAAAAACCCACCTCTTCATATACACCATGAAAAAAAAGTTGACGTAATTCAGACCACCGTGTATGTACACTCACTATGAGACCTTTTGTTACACTAAATGCTGAAATAGTTTTGTGGCTAAGGCTTTCTTTGAGATATCTAGGTAACAAGAAAGTTACTTAGAATGTTTTACAGCATTTCACTTAATATAGCCTAGGTGGATTTTACCAGAATTTTCTGAAGCCTAAGCATAGTTGAATTATAAAAAGCTATCCATACAACAGCATTTGTAAGCTGTCTTTTAAAAAATTACCAAACGTGGTAATAGAAATACATATTGAAAATTCCTTGGAAATTATAAAATATTCTTGATATCTAACAAAGAGATGGAAAAGACAAGATGAACGAAGTTGAAGAATTTGAGGAATATCTGAAGTGCTTGTGTAACTGGTAGAAACAGAAACCTTCCCAGAGTGGTTTTAGGACACATGTTTGGTTCTTTGCCATTTCTATTGTGTGTCTGTTCTGAAATGGACTCTTTTCCTTTGGGAATGATGGAGTTTTCTCTAAGATCGCTGCAAAACATCATTAGCCATCCTTATTTTTCTATCCCTGTCATGGAGGAAAGGAGGAAACATATTTTTAATATCTCTAGGATATGCCAGGTCTCTCCTCCAAAAGTTTTCACCAGTCAAAACATGACATGCACATGTATCAGTGTCTATCTTTTGTTTCCCTACCTCATGGTTTTGTGGTTGAGATCAGAAGATACTTACGTATCAACTAAAACGCAGCTGCCAAAACCACAGCTAAGGCTGGAAGCTGCATCTTCAGCTCTGTGGCACCGGTGACATACCATGGCTTTAACAAGGCAGCCAGCAGTTCCCCTTGGGATGTGCAGTCCCTGGCTGATGTTGGTGACTTCAACAGGCTTCTGTCCTTGCCCGGCAGCTCCAGCCAGCCCAGCCATTCTGTTGGGATTACATGAGCCAGCGCAAAGATAGCTTTTCCCGAGGCTGTGGGTTTACAGGTGTGAATGTCAGGGAACGCCAGGCTCAGGGGTGCCTCAATTCCAGAGAGACGTTTGCTGTTTGCAGTGATCCCTCTGTTCCTTGCAGTGCACCCAAGACCTGAGCCACTTGCTGAGGCCACGTCTGTTGCTGTGGGCACGTCTGTGTTTTGGTACAATGCAGTCGGTTGAGTTCAGG
This sequence comes from Scopus umbretta, assembly GCA_013400535.1. Classification (NCBI taxonomy): domain Eukaryota; kingdom Metazoa; phylum Chordata; class Aves; order Pelecaniformes; family Scopidae; genus Scopus; species Scopus umbretta. Next base: position 39,636 of record VZTL01023865.1, on the reverse strand, counting down.
TGACAAAAGAGGAGACGAGGCCTTTTTTCAAACAATGTATTCACCTTGCTTTCCTGCTCTGGTGAATGCTTGGCAGAGAACATCTCAACACTTAAAAAGCCATAGAGTTGTTCTGTAAAGGTACAGCTGTTTTCCATGTATTTTTCTGCTTTTACTGGTAATTGAGCAATTTGTATACTTTTGAGTATGATATCATAAAGCGGCATAAATTCAACTTATAAATCTACACCATCCTTTCCCTGAGCCCTGCTATAGTCTCTTTTTCTAAATAAGAACAGTGAAAGCAGCATTACTACGTTAGTGTGAAATATTAGTATGACTGGTATGAAATTAGTCCATGAGCAACACTATCTAGGTAGAGTATATCGTTATATATTGTTCAAGAAAACATTCTTTCTGGTCATATTTTAAATGTTTTGTAAACAGAACGTGGCTAAAGAAATGGAACTGTTTAGGCTGCCTGTAGTTCCAGAGTTACTGTTATTTTTCAAGATGCTGTTTACTCTGTCATGATTTCAGAGCAATGCCTGCTGCCGTGTTGTTCATATATTTTATTAGCAGCTGAATTAAAGCAACCTGTTTAACTCAATAATACTGTGCCACCTGCAGTGATCGCTCATTCGGCTGAGTAATCCTGCTTTTTACAACCCTAACTTTTGCTTCTGTCTCTCCCTCCTTTATGTTTAACCACTTTACCACCTTATATATATGGCTGGTTAGCAGCAGTCCTGTGATAACCCAAGTGCACATGGTAAATGCTTGCGGTTTAATTTTAAAAGAATTCCCCGAGCAGTTTGTATTTTTACCATGAAATTTCAATTATGAATTATTGAAAAGGAAACATTGAGAAATGTTCCAGTGTTTTAGGTATGATCAGTTTATTTTTCCATTGTTTGATTTTTGTTGGTTTATTTAGCTGCTGGACATCTCACAAGACCAGCAGAAAATGCCAGGTTGTCTTTTGGATTGTGTAGCATTTCCATACGTGTGTGTATATATATATATCTTCAATTTTCCACACTGCTGAAAGAATGAACAAGGCAGAAATAAAATGCCCTGACAGCTCACAGCACATCTCAGTCATTGGGGAGATAACTGTTAATAGTCTTGGTGGATAATAGGCTTGATGGATCTGTTAAATAAAGCTCATAGTCTCAAAGCTCAGCAGAGGGAGTAGGTGATAATGAAAAGGACCAGCAGACATGTAAACTCAATTCACCTGATACTAGTTGTGTGCAGCCTGTTTCTCATTAAACCAGAGAATAAGCAAGGAGAGGTGTCCTTCTTTGGGTGCCTGTTGGCAACCTGAGAAGTTCTGTGTTCAAAAAACGTCTAGATGTGGTACTTCAGGACATAGTCTAACAGGCACGGTGGTTTGGTGTTTTGTGGTGGTGTGGTTTGTTTGGGGTTTTTTTTTTGGGGGGGGAGGGGTTGATGGTTGGACTAGATGATCTCAGAGGTCTTTTCCAACCTTAACAATTCTATGATTCTATGATTTATGGGCTAGCTGTGGTCCAGACCTCAGGATTTTCTTAATGTATGTTTTATATATATATTAAAAATTTTGTATCTATATTATATATATAAATACATATTATATTCCAAATATTAATTGTGTTCTTCATCTATAGCCATATTTTCTCATGTGTTGAAGGTACATTGCAACATGTCTCTGTAGAGGTACATTAAAAACTTGCGTCCAAGTTATTCTAGTCCAGAAAACCACTCGTTAAAGCGAATCTGATATTTCCCTTTCCTCCTTAGGAAGTTTCCCAGGAGGCATGTGTGACTTGGTATTTGTTACATTAGACTTTTGTTAAATATAGGAAATGGATTTTTCTTGGCTGAAAATATCTCTTTTTTTTCCCCAAAAAATAAGATTTGCAAACAAAAGAGAGTTTTATCTATATATCTCTGTATACACTTGCAGTCAAAGCTAACCCTTCTTTTCCGTGTCACTGGGTTTCAGATGGCAGGTTTCAATGGCTTGGCGTGGGGATGACTTTGGCTCATCGTGCTGGTGGTTTTTGGCTGGCCCATAGGCATAGCCTTGTGTGCCCTCTAAGGATTCCTTTCCCCTCTCGCTACTTTAATAGGACTAGATGAATTAAGTGAAATGTTGCTGAAAGGCGCATGTTTGGGGAGGCAGCATGTTCAGAATGTGTGCAATGTCAAGCCCCTTTTTTAAGCAATAAAGACAGCCCTGCATTGGGCAAGCATTCAACTCTGTGCTGTTGGATTTCATAGTTTACTCTCTTAATCTTAATTTTTCCGTTCTAAGCAAAATTTTCTTAGTTTTTAACTGTGTACATTTCTCTTGAGGGTGTCTAAGAAATCTTAGCAATCCAGAGGTTTGTCTTCTAAAAATGTATAATAAAAGTTGCAGCTATTGTTTCGAAAATGAGTAATGATAGCACGTACTTGGAGAAGGTAGCTATGTGCGCATCTCAGGTTTTGAGCTCAGTGTCAAAAATCTAATGAAATAGCTGAAAATACTGCCTAAGATGTGGAACTCACTTACTGGGTCTGATGAAGACACTTGAGAAGAGTGGATTCTGAATTAGAAATTTATTTTTGTGAATATTTTACTCTACAGTGTAGTTTGCTCAGTAATAAGAAAAGTGAAATTCTGACCTGATGTCTTTACGGTGTGTATTTTTTCAAATATACATTTCAGTGCCTGTTTAGTTTAGTTCCTTTGCAGTAGACATTAGAAATCTTGTGCATTACCATCTCATTTTGTGTTGATTTCCTGTGAAAAGCAGTTTTTCAATGGAACAGCTTTGCTCCTGTGGTTTCACTGCAATGATTTCAAGCATATTAAATTAATAAACAATTTCTGTAAACACCCTCATTGAAATGTCTCCTGTTTTGTCCTTTGTTTGATGTATTTTATATTTTTATGATCCACTGAACTCTAAGCATTGTCTAACCATTTATTTGTAATAGTTTGGATTTCTAAGAATTCTAGTAGGTCTCTAAAGAAAGTATTTTTTATTTTGCTCTTTAATGCCTGTGGTTGCTGGTTCTGTCATCTCATATTTTTATTATAGTGAGTAATTATATGAAAAATAAGATTGGTTTTCTAAAAGTTTCTTTTCTTGCTTTAAAAGACAGTGCATAGCTTAAAGTGACATCTGACAGAGTGACAGCAACTACATTTTCCTGTGTGTTTCCATAAATGTTTTAGAAATTAGCAAGTCTAGAAGGTAAAGAGGTTTAATTGACCCAGAGAAGGGTATGATTGGATAAAACAGTGTTTCAATGCCATGTCAATGTACCGAGAAAAGAAAGAAGTTGCTCTCTGAAAATCATAAAACCTTCAAAGAGGTCTATAGGGGCTGTCTACTAAGTTCAGAGTTATAGCCAATGACACGTGTGAACTCGCTGAGGATGGAGAAGATTTACTTTCCTTTGTTGATTATTTTCAGTTGTTTATCACTTCATCCAATTTGTCACTGAAAGAATGTATTTTGGCTAAAAAAA
>VZTL01023865.1:19680-36113 GCA_013400535.1 Scopus umbretta | reverse complement strand
AATAATGTTTCCCCCAATTCAGCTGTGAGAGACTAGAATAGAGTTGACACAGTGGGATCAAATGCCTAACTATTTTTCAGTAGGATCTTCACTACTTCATGGAAGGGGTAACATGACATGGTCTCTGTGGTAGCTGGAAATTGGACTTGATAGTTTGAGAGACCTCCTCTATCTTGCCAAAACTGTAACCATTTTGTCAGAAATTTTTCATGTAAAAAAGTCTACCCCAAGTTGGACATTTTGGAAAGTTTGACCCAAAATTATTTAGCCATTTTTGAAAGCAAACCTGGGGAAAACTATGTATACATTGTGTAACAATAAAAAAAGTACAGCCATTTTGTTGAGAGGTTCTAATCACTCCAGTATTTACGCATTTGAAATTTGACAGAGGAAAGTGTAAGTGTGATGGAAGACTTTTTTTTTGCTATTTTCAGGTAAGCCTGCTGAAATTCAACTGCTTCATAAGCTCTTAGGAAAGTCATGTGTATTGTGTCAAGCAGCTGAAATCTCTGAAGAGTCTGTCTTCTCTTCCTGCATTCAGCCATGCTCATCTGTTGCACAAGACTGGGCTACGTCCACAACATTCCTATATAGCAGCTCCAAGGACAGTTTACAGAATTTATATACAACATCTATTTGGTAAAGTACTGAAAGGAAAGAACAGGTATGGAAGCAGCCCCAAAATATCTCTCATTTCCTCTTTTTGAGTAAGCACCTAATCGTTAGGGTATAGCAAGAGATTCGATCTTGCGTGTCTCTAGCTATAATTATTCTTGTAATAGCTCCTGCCTAGAACTGCCTGTAAATTGGTTCTGGGAGGTAGGGATATGTATTTCTACCACAGTAGGAACACACGAGGATTACATATGCTATTTGCCAGTAAGCTACTGCAATTAAAAAGCCATCGTAAAATAAAGTTGGCTATAGTATTTTTTGTTTCTTTCAATGAGAATAGCAAGGGGCTTGAGCCCTTAGAAAGTGGTTTCAGGGTGTGAATCTAGACTGATGAGAAGGAGCATCTAAGCTTTGGAGACAAATGGTATTTCAGAAAGACCCTTGTCCTCATTTAGCCTCACCCTTCAAGCATCCTCTTATGCTGAATTAGGTGATGATACATAGGAGCAGTTTAATATTTTAGAGGATAGGATCAGAGAAAACACAGTGCTGACGGAGGTGATTCACTGGTGGGGTTTTTTGCTGATTCTGTTCTCTGAAATATTTAACTTCCCCTGTGTGTTAACACTGAGCTCGGGAGCTGTGAATTCTGCTAGGGCAGAGCAGACAGCTAAAACTTAGGTATTAAAGAGTCATCTAACATGCATGTTAATATAAAAGGTGGAAATAAGAGATTTAGATCAACCACAGTATGTGCCCTGACTGTGGAAAATGAGAGAAATAAATGCACTTAAACTCAAACCCAGCACTAGTATGTGGTTCATGTGATGGACACCCGGTAGGGAGCTTTCTAAGTGCTGGAACAAAAGAATATTTTTTTGCTTGACTTAGCGCAAACGGAATAACTCGGATATTTTCTCTTTTCTCCCTCTTGTATAGCTCCACAATAATCAAACAGAGTTGAAACAAACTTCTGAAAAATCGGATTTTTGCTGAAAGCTACGTTTTGAAGTATCTGTCTGTGGTAACTTTTTTCTGCATAGAAATAAACTTTCTGAAATCAATGTTATAATTAGATTACCTTCTCAACCATAAATGTTACTGCGTGACTTCCAACAGCAATTGTACCAGCTGGTAAAATGGAGCCTGAAATGTAAAAACATTTTAAAGCCACTGCTTAAGCCTAGCAGCTACATTCTGGGAGTACTGGTGCATTAGTGGTTTTGCTCCTCATTTTGCCTTTGTTACATACCTGGACCTGTTGTGTCAAGGCGGTGTCTGTGGTGCTGAGTCCCGAAAGGATTTGTGAGACATACACTGGGGGTTAGAATGCTGAGTGATCTCTATGAGCATCTCTCTGTGTTGCTCCTCCCTCCCCATGTCTCTCAAATTAGAAATTAGGAGGTGATTGCTCAAATCCATTTGGAGTGCAATGAAGTTTGGAGTCCAGCAAGCCAGAGAGATGTGAATGTTTGCAGAATAGCCTCCATTATTCTCTCTTTTCTTTCAATCCTAATCTAATTGTCCATCTTTATATTGTCCATCTTTATTCTCCTTACCTCTTCCCTCTATGTTTTCCTGTTTTTGTTGATTTTTATTTCATTCATCATAATTTTCATCCTCTTATTTTTTTTCCTGTGAGATTTTGGATCTTTTTTTGATTTAAGATTTCATTAATTCATTTTATCTTGCTTCATTATGTTTTCTACCTTCCCCTTCATCTACTTTACTTTGCTGAATTTCTTTTTATATTTATAAAGTTGCTTTTATGCCTGACATAACTGTTGTAGAATTCCTTGTGCTGAGAATGTCTTATGGGACTGTTGTGTTTTGCATTTGGTTCCCAGTCTGTTAAACGTTATGTTACTAAGTTTCCTTGTTCAGGCACCCTTGACCAGATTTTGAACAGCATCTTACTGTTTTTTATTTCCTTGTGGGAACGGACCTTCAGTAGTCAGTGTCCTAGACTGGTGGTCTACAAACTTTTTTGATTGCGCACCCCTACCAGTAAAAAATTTTTGAGCATGCACCCCCAATATATGTATATTTATTAACGTATAAATTATGTACAGATACTACTGCACTAACACATTCTGTACATCTTAAAACACACACAAAAATAGACATTAAAATGAGAAATAAACACTATTTTTAAAATATTTAAAAATTCTATTTATTAATGGTACAAAAAATGTTTTGTGCCATTTTGTACCAAAAATTTTCCTCTTGCATCCCAATGGATCCCTGGGGTCCATGAACCCCATTTGGAAACCACTGTTCTAGATATTCCCAAAACAAGCATTGGTACCCCCGAACACACATCTTCCAAAGAGTACCTGAGTTCTATAAGCATTCTTAATTTTTCATTATTTTTTCCATATCTGATAAAGGAAGCAGATTCTGTAACAGCTCCAGAATAGCTAGCACAGCATTAGAGTTAGTTGAAACAGTAATTCCTCACATTCATTTTCCTCTTCTCCATTTTCTTACCTTTCTTGTGTATTTTTTTCCACCCTTTTAGAGTAAACAATGAAATACATTTACAAACTGGTCACCATTTTATGCAAGGCCATATACGATTCTGCTAGTAGGTTTGAAAGAATTCCTGGTATGTTCTAAGCCAGTCCACACTTCATTAATGGTGTAACAAAACTTTAAACTTAATTCTAGCAGAGCTTCTTATGCAGTTCTGTGCTAGCACTAGCAACTGTTTAGGTCTGCATTATTAGTGTGTAATTCCACAGTGAGAAATTATCTCCCCTTGGTTGTAGGAGAGCTTGATTCTGAATGATGCCAGGTACTTCAAGATGATTAGCGCTGCTGCTTTTATTGCTTTACAGACTTTGTTCTGTCCTTTAATGATAGGAACAGGAAAAATAACTAGAATTTCCCACAATGAATCTAGAGATTATTATTATTAAGCAAGCTGTGCTTTTGTAATACTTTAGAATTTATTTTCTTTCATTTCCTGTAAGAGTACTGATGTATGGCAAATAGATAAGAATTGATGGTGCCTGACGTATACATATGCTATATATGATTATTTAAATGAATATGCATTACAAATAAAAAGCCATTCAAATTCATGAATATGCAAAAGCAATAACCTCATCTTTAGCTTTATTGAAATATTACTTGCAGAGATATCTACCCAACATTTACCTTTTGTAACATTCTTTTCCCTGACTCAGATTTCTCTGGTACTTTGTAAGACCAGGATCTTTCCTTCCTTTAGTTTTCCTTTTAGAGTTTGCCTATCCTACATGACTTTTTCCCAGGTTAAGTAATTAATCTGCTCATGACGTCATATTAGTTGCTTTAGCAGTGGTGACATTTTGATATCCAACTACATTTTCATAGCAGTTCCAGATGCAGGAAACAAACCAAGAATTTATGTAAAGCGGTTGTGATTTTCAACTCACTCGTGTTGCTGAGCTCATTCCAAGATTGCCTTCTTTCTTTTCATTTGAATACTGCAGAGATATTTTTCCTAAAGGTAAGCCCTTCAGTATGTCACTTCCTTGTTGTTAATTACTGAACTCGGAATCTCACTCCTCTGTGGCTTCAGCTGGGTGTAACTTTGCTGAAACCAGCAGAACTTTCTATAGCTTTAAAGCAGATCAGCTAGGAGAATCTGGCTGAGCAAAGCAATTTCTTCTTCGTGACAACTATCTGATCTTGCTATAGCCACCTGTAAAATTGCATGCCCCGGAACACCAGTAGGAGTGGGGTAATAAGTGGAAAATTGGAGGACTACTGGACTGATGCTTCAAACACTGGAGCGGTGGTTCTGAGATTCAATTTTCTTTTTCAGATTGATCAACAATTTTCTGTTTGTCATTAAGTCAATTTATCTGTACCTCATTGCCTTATGTATAAAAACCTCCCTGGAGTTTTGGGAGTTTAAAATTCACTAATAAATATGAACAACTTAGTTAAAACAAACTGGAAGGCCTGGAAAGCTAGGATGACTGACTTTAGGATAGAAGCAGGTTGTTAGCTAGCACAAGACTGTAATTACAGCACATATTCTAGCTTTTTCCCTTAATGTCTCAAGCTTTAAAGGCTCACTTAGTTTATATGCTTCCAGCCCAACTAGTCTAATTTTCAGAATATGCTTACGCATAATATTTTCAGCACTCATCCTATTCTTTATGTAATCTGGAATTTATTTTATGCTTGTATAGAACTTCACCTGCTTCCTGCTGCTATAGAAATCAGACAACAAAATCATATTTCAATCACTTAATTAAATATGAACAGCCCTGGGGAGATCGCTGTCCAGTTCGTGCTGGGATTTGAAGTCCCACAGTATCCTTTGAAGATGACAACATAAATTAACAGGTTTGTAGGTATAAAATTACTCCAAATTAATGGGCAGAGTAAATTGGCTAGTTATAGTTCTACCAAATAAATATTGCTTTATCCTTGGGTATTTAGGTCAACTATAAATAGTTGTTATGTCCTCCTTAATTTGATAGGAATGCAATATACATAGACAACACTTTCTGGGCTTACTCCAAAGCCTATAAAGTCAATGAGAGTTTTTGAAGAATTTCAGTGCAGTTTGTATCAACTCCTTAAGCTTTCTTCTCAGGACTTTCTCTCAAACATAAAATAATCTTTCTGAACTTCCGTAGTTAATTCCCATTTTTCTTGCACTTGGATACTTAGAAGTCACTGCAGTATTCTAGGTGCAACAGTTTAATGCTTACAGCAGCCACTTAGATAATTCTTACTTGAGCCGTCACAGGGTCTTCACTAGGAACCAGCTTGAACATCAATGACAGGTAAAGGAAACGGTGCAGATGAGTTTTACAGAAGATAAAGTATTTCTTTTCAGTTTCCAAAAGTTTTGACACAGTTTATATTTCACAAGAGATTCTGTATTAAAGGCTTTTACCTTTAAAATGGTGTATATTTTGAAAGCACCATGGATTTTAATTGCTGCTTTCAAAAAATATATGTAGCGTGCTAAATGTAAGGAAGGATGGAGGTGCTGCAGTACCTAATTCTTAGTTGCCTGTCACTCAGACAGGAATCTAGAGAATCGATGTAGGTATGTAAGTTCCACCTAAAATACATGAGATAATTTAGGCACCGGGACATGCCAGAAAAAGCTAAAGAAATGGTAAGGCATTTAGAGCTAATACACTGGAAGCACTAAAGCCTGGGATGTAGCTGAAAAACCCTTCCTTTCTAGAGTTAGTGTTCACGAACTAGAGAAGCTAGCAGATATATACCCTGTCTATTTGGGAGGCAGAACCTGAAATCCTTGTGGATATTTTGTCAGCATCTTTTCTTCCTGAGAATCTAAACAGGAAACATTCTTCATTGTTTCTTTTGTTGGCTTCTTTTTTAAGTGCCACCTGGGCATGGAAAAGGAGGTAGAAGTAGAGAGGAGGCTATTCCTTCTCCTTTTTATTGCAGATTAGAGGTCCGAGTACTCTGCTGGGATGCAAGATACAAATTTAATGCTCTCTTCAGCTCTTAGGTTAGCATACTAAACACCATAATGCCTTTGAAGCTTAACAGATAAAATTCTGCTTCGTTCTGTTTCATGTGGGCCTCTGGGTATGAAAAAGGAAAAGGAGCGAAAACAAGAGATGAAACATGACTCTGCAATCTACTAGCTATACTTGGCAGAAGATGTCCTGGGTATCTGTTTTTCTTTTTTTAACCCAATATCTATGTAAAGCCTCTGTGAATGGTGGTGAGCAGAGCAGAGACAAGTAATATGTTGGCTAGAAAAGCTGAGTGTTGAAATGGCTAGCAAAGAGCAGTAACAAATGGGTGGTGCAGCCAGCAAGATCAGTAGCAAAGCTTTTGGTGTCATCTCTCAACATCAGGTGGGGGATCCTGTGGGGGATAACATGGCTGGCAGAGAAAGGCAGGGCGGGTGTCCCAGCAGCCAGGTCCCAGTCTCACAGTGCCTGAGTGAGGCAAGCAGGGCAGGCCTGGAGCTTGCGGCCAGGTCCGAGCAAGAGTGCATATCATAAGGCAACATCACGGTGATGAGGCAGGTCTGAAGTCAAGCCAGGAAGTCAATCTACAGGACAGGGTCCAGATCCACCCACGGCCAGCAGGTCCATAGTGACAAGGCTGGGCTGAGACATCAATGTTCAAGTGGGGATCAGGAACAGGGATGGTGAGGAGAAACAGGCTCCGACATGGCCCCAAGATGGCTGGGCAGGGCTGTGGGGATGGGGATGGGCCAACCTCAGCCCGTGGAGAGCTGGGGAGAGGCCTTGCTGCAGCATCGCTGGGGCTGATGGCCCTGGAGGCTGACATGGTGTCCTGGGCCATGGGCTGGGTGGGGGGAACCCCGCGGGATGCCAGGCAGGGACAGTCAGGGCTGTGAGAGCCCTCAGGGCCATGGCCGATACAGTCTCCAAATGTCATGTGGTTAAACAAAGTTAAATGAACATGCTTTTTTTAACTTTACTCTGTCAGTCAGCCTGAGTATAGCCTGAATCCTTAGAAACCTTGGTCCTCACCATCTCTATTGGAGGCTAATGTCCATGCCAGCCTATCTGTGTGCCCCTATTCTCTGTAGAGAACTGATTTGAGACTTGGCAACCTCATTCAGCAGGTAGCTTTTCTTTTTACTGATTTTTACTGAGTTCCTTGTCTTAGGGCCATTTTTTTTCGTTTTGAAGGGAAGTATGCTATATTTGAATTTTTCTGCATGTCAAGCTTTGTCAAATATATATCCAGTACCTTGGTCTATCCAAGACATTTCGCACTGGGAAAAAAGTGCTTACCATGAGAGTCATTCCTCTGAGGGCAACCATGTGGCCTGGTAGTTTTGATACTGTTTTGCAAAGTAGGAAAAACTTCTAGATTTTCTTTGTGGTGACTGCCTTTGGTTGTGTTTTGTGTATTATTTTAGAAGATATTTTATGGGAAAATAATTGCTTTACGAACTGTCAAATTGACCTTTTTTTTTTTCCCAAAACATCTACTATGCTTAAGGCAACAGATTAAAACTGTATTTTCAGCAGCATTTTCCCCAGTTGACTTAAATGATGAACATTTGCCAATGAGATTTTACTGATGCCATCTGGTACTTCCTCTGATCTTGAATCACTGAGATTCTAGGTAGATTACTTGTTCCTTAAATATGCATTTAACCTTTCAATTTTAACCCTCCTTTTCAGAAGTTTTCCAGGTTTTTGCAATGGTTCAAACCCCAACCTGTGATGGATCATTGTTCCCAAGCTCAGGACAGTTTCTGTCTTGCCATTCTTTGCAGGAAGAATGACAATAAACAGAAATTTTAGCTATGCCTTAGGGATATTTTAAATGGAAGAGTACATTGCTGCTGTCCACAACTCTTTATTTATCTGCAGGACATGTTGAACAGCTTTACACAAAATGCTAATTTAAATTTGACTTTTAAACATCTTTGTATCAAGCATAAATAATTACTAAGCTGGCTGAGCCAATAACAGGTCTTCCTATGTTAAGGATGACAGTAACTAGAAGAAAGTATTCCAATACATTGGAAATCAAGCATTCTGTTCTACAGGTAACTCAGAAATACCCCTACAACATTTCTCTGTGGTATTAATGAAGCAAGTTAAGTGAAGTCTGAAATGCAGTGATTATTTACAGACTATGTACAGAAGAGACAGTACAAACTTCTTAATAAAACCTTGGTAAATGCTTAGTCTTGTCTAAAACAGAGCCTTTTTACAAGAAAAAGGAGGTAGACCCTGATTTATTTTTTCTGTAGTTAGGACTTCGGATAAATAAGTGACAAAATAAGTACTGGTAGAGAACATACCCCACTGTCATTCTAGAATACTACTTAGAAAATTATTAAACCCTAGAAATAATCCCCATTTAGTCCCCTGAAATTGTTTCTGTCACCAAGCATTCCAGAATGGCTCAAAATGTGTATTTGCTATTTTCATTTCAGTTGAACTCTGTATCTTTGCTATGTTTTTTTTTTTTTTTTTTCCCTGTATGTGCATAATAGGAGTAACTTAGTAAATGCTCTCTGAGATCTGAAAAATCTGTCAGTACTGTCATCGTGTTACACCTATATTTTATTGTCAAAATGAAAAATATCAGTCTGTTATGGATTCTTCTGAATTGCACTGAACATACTGTGAGAATGCTGGATTGAAATGAAGACTACATTACTGACAGTAACTCATTATAGGATATTGATTTTGGAAATATTTGGATATTCTTTATAAAACACACTATGCAATTAACTATTCATAAAAGATAGTGAAAAACACACCTAGGCCATACCTGCACAAAAAAAAAAAAGTACTTATATTATGAATGTACCATGAAAGTAAAATTTATGGTCCAGTGGCTAAGTGAAAATCCAGAAAATTGAACCCATATTACATCCCTATTTTCTTCTCTGGAAAGTCTATATTTTTGAATGATGCTTTATCTATCTCTCTGCTCAATTCCAACTGGACATAAGGAGAAATGAATGGCAAAAAGTGGATAAAATTTGCATTTGCAGAATGATATGTGGTCAGAATATACTGACTCACACTTGTAGTATGTTTTTTATATTACATGAAGTCTCTTTATAAGGGAACTTTGCAGAAGCTTCTACAATCTTCTAGCTCATTGCTTAATTGCTTGTTGCTTAATTTTCAAGGGATTCTAATGATCAGCAAGATTCCAGAGAAACTTTGATTTTCCAAGTTTTAGCTTTGATTAGTAAAATGTTATGTTTGAGGTAATTTTTCCATCTTTTGAAAAAGGTGAGATAAAAATATTTTTCTACTGAATTCGGCTAAGAGGTAAAACTCTTGAAAATATTCAGAAACAAAATTTGGAAAAAAAATTGTGTCTGTCAATTAAAATATTTTGTTCATCATTCAGATAGTGATTTTCTGCAAAATAAATCTGTAGGTTTGTGGATTTTTTTAACCTATAAGAAAATGAAATGAGCTGACTTGAGAGCATTCTTTGAAAAATGGACTACAAACCTTCTGGGGTAAAATGTATTTTGAAGAAGGTCTGGTTTTTAGCAAGAGACATAATTTTGCCAGAAAGTTGCATGCCAGTGTCAGCATCCCCCAGTTCTGCTCTTGAATTCACTTCCTGCAATGTTTTTTCCATATACCACGGTCCCGCTACATCCTTTATTAATAACTGAGATGCTTTTGTCTAAATCATCTTACAACTTTGAAAAACTGTAGGTTGGAATCATCACATTTTTACGAGACTCAGCAAATGTCTTTGTGTTCCTAACAGCAGCAGTAGAATTCATTGATCTTGTAAATGGATATTTCTTGGGAAGGCTATATCCATCAATTGTGGAGAAGCAAACTGTTTCTGTGTACATCATAGATTCAGAGAGCCTTCTGTACTCATATTTGAGAACAACGGCATGCTCCTTATTTAACAGCTGGAATTCGCCTTCCGAACTGGGATTTGATTCTTACATAAACTGCAAATTTCCAGTGTGACTTCAGTCAAGTCACTTCATCCTGCTGAACCTTAGCTTCTCATCTGTAAAGCAATACTTCCTTCTCTCCTTAGTCTAGAAAGGTTAAGAAATGTAGGTCCTCCCGCTTTGACACGCAGTACAAGAGAATGCATGTAGAGACGTTAACAGAAAAGCCAGCATTTCATGGTTTCCTTTATTAAAAGTTAATTCCTTAGCTAGAATGCAATTAGAATAGACTGCTTCGTTGTTGCTTTTCTTGTAATTATGAGACATCTGTCTCTGATTCTGAAAAATAAAAGGCAGCTGAGAAACAATCTGGAAACTCACACAGTGCTTTGCAGCAGCTGGTAGATTCAGGTTCCTTTTGTTTCAGATTATTGAACCCTACTCATTGCAATGGACTTCAAATCTGCTCATGCAGATTGGTGAGACCGAAGTAATGTGGTGGGTTATAAATAAGAAGACCGGCCTATGTGATATGCCAGTAAAGACAAGATATACATATTAGTTTTCATCTTTCTACAACTGTATGCTACCTGGGGAATAAAATTGGTATGTTTCTTGTTTCTCTTGAAAACTTTTCCTTGCAGATTGAATCTTCTTTTCCTCTCATCTCCATAGAGTCGGTGTCTGCTCATTTTGCATATAGGTAGCTGCACACAACAATTTCTGCATACTGGAAAATACAGAGCTGGAGAACTTAACAGAAATGTAGTGAGGAAAACAAAGATGGAAATGACAAGAGAAGGAAGGTGAGGGTAGTGGGAAAGTGATAAAAACATAAATAAAAGTAATGGAACTTGATGAAGAGGGGGACATTAGAAGCAGTGGAGAAAGGAAAAGATCAATTCCTAGGGAAAAAATCAAATCCAGTTCTGAACTGTTCTTAGAAACTGGCTTCGATGTGAATTACCATAGGTGATTGTGACCCAGAGACCTTGCAGAAGGACTTACAGTAGAGAACTAGACTAAACTGAAAGCTTAGAGCGATGTGCTAGAAATGCCACCATTGGTAGTAGATTTGCATCCACTCATGGCACTGGTCTGGTAGCAGTTGTGATGCTAAATTTGAAAAGCAATACATAGATAGGCTATGAAGTCCTTATCACTTTCTATAGAACATGACAGGTGCAGAATCTATGGCAAAGAAACAAGAGCACAGTAAGTTTGGAGGAGACTGAAGGTGGAGTGCGACATAAATCAGAGTGAGGAAGTGCCTTTGGCTGCAAATTTCTGAGTCTATGTCTTGCTTTCTCTCTCTCTGTCTCTCTCTGTTCTCCTTTGTCATTTTTAAGTACTTAGGTATTAATCTACTAATTTATATACTACTGAAAAATCTGCTAAGGTCCCATGTAATTTCATTATACTTCCTGGGTGACCATTCTGCAAATCTGAGCTTTTTACAGTCACATATAAGAAGGAAATATCATTTAAACAAAAATGATCACAAATTTCATTGAACTGGACAGAACTTAGCCTTAAGCATTGGTGATTTTTAAAAATATTCCTAATATAAGATATTGTCAAAATATCTTCGGTACATCTAGCAACTACCTCTTGCCTTTGGAATTGTTGTTTATTGATATGGTACTAGCAGCCAGAGCCCCATCAAGTACCAAACAATGATTGGGCGAGACTGAACAAACATGCACAAAGGTTTTTTCATGTTCCACCTGTTCTGGTGTTTAGGGCAGATGTGTTTTCCAACTGGAAAAAAAACCCAACAGTTGAAACGAGACTTAGAAATACTGCCCATCAGCTTTCTGAATTAGGGCAGGTATCTCTCAGAGACATTGCACAGGACTGGCAACCAAGATACATGCCGGCAACAGCTGAAGTGTTCAGGACATATTTGTGTCCTCTTGAACTACTCCATGTCGCTCAGTGCTTAAGACAGCCTGAGGAGCCTAAATTGTAGCAGTTTCCCTGGGCTGCATTTTATTTCAGAGCAGGCTGCAGTCCTCACAGTATGAAATGCTGGAGTCCTACCCTGTCACGCCTGCCATGCTCTGGCTTGCGAGAGAAGCACAGCGCTTCTGGAAGCAAGACATTCTTACCGTGCAGGCAGAGAGCTTTTAGGACCTCCCGGCACTCTCTGAGCCCTCTTTCTGCCACAAAAGGGGTGTAACGGCAGTGAGAGTCCCGGTCCTTGGTAAGTACCGCATGGCAAATAATGATTCTGGAGGGTCAGAGACCCAGAAACACAAATTCCTTTCAGTGCCACTCACCTCCACTTATGTTGCCCGTGCCTCTTTCTCCCTACCTTCATAAGATGTTTTAGCTGCATCCCTAACTCCCAGTGCCCACCTCATTATTCCATCATTTCAGCGTGCACTTAAGGTGTTTTAGGTTAATTATAGATGTGCGGCAGTACATGAGTGAGTGAGAGAAAGAGACGCAGAGAGATGATAACAGCCTGCAACTATGTGAAGGGTTTAAAAGCTGAGAAGACAGAGAATGTATTAAGTATGAAACATGGGCTATTACGAGGGTGAATGAGACATAACTAAGAAAGGAAAATACCTGATAAATTCTCTGGAGAAGTTTGCCTGATAATGTGGTTATTAAATTGGGAGACCCTCCTCTAGCAGAACAGGAGAAAGATTTCTCACTAGGGAGGCTCAAAATCTGATTGGAAAAGTGTAATAGAGTTTTTTTATAGGGAACAACTTCAGGTTGGTGGTGACTGCAGAGTTGTCTTTTCTGGCTTTCTTTGTATGTCTGCATACACAGAGAGACAGATTCATAGCATCTACAGACGTAGATAACCACGTATGACTCCTTCGTGACAGTGATTCATTCATGACAGTGATATTAATCATACATTGTATGTTTGGCATTCTCATCTCATCAGGGCTCCTGCCCATCAATAAGACTCTGCTGTGATGGTTCTTATATTTCTAAAGCATATAGAGCTCCAAACAGCTGTCATGGGACAAAAGAAAACCTGTCAGAGTGGCATTTGCTTCTTATTCTTGAAAAAGTAAAATTTCTTCCAAAGATTACACTGGCCTGAGGCTTAAGAGAGGTAACATTTGGCTCTGTGCTAGGACAGATTTTGTGTGTCATCATCCATGGGATCTAGAAATAGCAGATTTTAAGTGAGAAGTCATCTGCTCTAAGACCTGCTAGGTCAGGGTATACTGTACATGCAGTGGTTTGGTGTGTTATGAAAAGTTTATTGGTTTTATTGGAACATGTACAGATAATAAAAGAATAATCTGAAAGACTGTAAAAAATACAGAGAGGGCTTGACCCTACAAATTTTCAATTTCTGAATGCAATGTTAACTACTGTAAATAATCTGAAGTCTGTGGCAATATGTGTTCTATGCTTTAAAGTTTTTGAAGAATTGAGGCTTTATTTTTAAGCTAAATGTTTTTTCCATCCAAAAGCTGAATAGCAGTTGTGGGGATTTCCGGGCATCATAAGATCGCAGTGTGATTTTTTAATTCACGTTCTACCATGCAGAGCTAAGAACTCATGTTCTGATTTTGACTACAGTCACAACAGTGTCTTGTTGGTTGAATAATACATCCAGTTTTGCCCATGTGCATGTGTCGTATATATCTCTCTATATTATTTTGCTACCCCATTAATATTGTGTACACATTGAGGCTTCATGCTCCTATCTGTTCAGGCTGCTTTAGAGTACATGCAGATCATGTCCACTGCAGATCTGCCTGCTCTCCCAATACTCCACACTGCCAGTGTTTCTTTTGTCTCTGGGGTCACTCCCAATAGCTAAGTCATGAGAAACGTACACAGCACGTGGGGAGCCTGCTCTGTCAGACGCTAGGGTATTTTTCCTCTAGATGACATCGCATAACCTACTGCAGTAGGTGTTTCCTCCTTTGTTTGCTTGTTTGGTGTATTTGAGGCCGTAGTGTCACTTTATTGCAGCAAACAGAGTGATTTTGGCCAAAGGAATAAGTTTAGCTGGGTAGTTTTCAAATGGCTACAAGGAAGCAGATGCAATTTTGGATTTACGGGCGTTGTGTGGTGCCCTTTTCATTTGACCTTGCAAGATGCGGGAGTGGGGGACCAATGAGCTCTCATGTGCATCAGGATCACAGATACGAGTCTGGCTAGATAGAAATTTAAAACTTGAGGAAAGGGTAGAGAAAGACAATATTTAGTTATAAAGGAAACAAGAAAATACAGACTGTTTTGTGTAGATTTTCCATTAGGACCTGGCTCTGTCTCAGTTTCAGTGTAGCCTCTGTCTCTCTCTCTCTCTCTCTCTCTCTTGCCAAAGAGAATGTAGGATGTGACAGGGAGGGTCTGATTGGGGAGGAATTCAATGCAGCTAGCAGCAGCGGGCTTCTATGTAAATACTGTAACACCTCTGAACCGAGGAACAGCTGAGATAACACTGTAAACTAATCTCTAGTGCCGGAGAAGCTGGCCAATCCCTCGCATTATATGGTTTCTGTAGAAAAGATGTGCTAGGGAAAAAAAGAAGCGATTGAAATTATATATGGCAACTTACCATGGAGTAAAATATGCTGACTTTTTAAAACTGAAAGCAGCATACGGTGAAGTATTTTTCCTTTGAAATGGTACTCTGTGCCAGGGTGTATATGCCTGTACATCCTTGCATATATATGAATTCTTATATAAATAGGCATCACTACCACCAAAATATTTTCAGCTTTCTCTGTTACCTGTGCCTAATCGATTTAGAGAAATATTCACTCATTTGGGGTCCTCATCCCACTAGTATTGATTTCGGTTGTTTTTTCATCAATACCAGGAAAACTAAGAGCGAAAGTCTGTCCAGAGCAGAGGCACTGAAGCAGAATTTTCCCTTCTTTGACCTTTTGAGGTCACTGTATTTCACAGTCCTATACCTTCCTTTCTTAGGTAGCTAAGCAAAAAAGTCATATATACATACGTATATATACACAGATACATGCATGCATATATAACATATATGTGCATATATATATTTATATATATGCACATATATATGAAATATACATACACACGTCTTTGTACATAAATAGTGTCTCACCTGAAACAGGTTGTCTCTCCTCAAGGCATTTAAAGAAAAGCAGGAGCTATCAACGGCCAAGAAGTTTGTTGCTACCTCTGCTTCAGAGTTGTCCTCATAATTGGGCACAACCCCAAGATGCACTGGGGTTGGGGTGGAGCTAACCACCTCATTAATTGTGCTAGAAATGAGGAAAGTGATTCCACTATCTCAGATTTCAGAAGAAATTAAAGTCTAAGCATCTCTGACGCCCCCTTTGGATACAGTTTAGAAATGAGTAGTTGGTGGTTTCCCGTTCTCGCACCCTTTGTCAGAGCCAAACCACAGGGCAAAGTTAGCTCTTACACCAACCAGGACCCCCAAATCGCAGGTTGGCTTGCACTTGCAAGCTCTTTTCTTCTACCTCACTTAAGACGCATGTAACCCCGTGACAGCTGTCAGCCCTTGCACGGCATCTAATAAACTGGACCTGTGTTTAAGCAGTCGATCCAGTTTACTGAGCGTTCCCCTCTTGACCTTTACATCCCACCCTTCCCTGCTGTCCCAATCCTCAATTCTTTTTTTTCCCTGTTGTGCCTTACACAGGCAGGCACTGGGCAGTTTATAAGCTGGGCTCCAGAAGGACGCCGTACTCGGCACTACAATGCAGCTCCTCAGGGACACACGTTGACAATCTCTGCCTTCACATACCAGGCCAAACCCACTCAAGGGATGCCTCTCCAGTCTTTCTATTTTTAACTAACTAACTAACTAAATAAAATAAATCCTGAAGATACATGGATTTCCTAGGCTCCACCGCTGGAACAAATTATCAATGTGGCTGTTTCAACGGCTGAGCAGGAAAACAACTGTCACATTACATTAATACCGTAGCTGGTTTTTGTCCAAGCTATTCCCACCTCTCATCCTCACACCCTGGACGTATCACTACGCGTTACTGATCCGGTGCGCACTACAAGAGCAGAAATGGGCAGTTTAAGTATATGCGTATTATTATCCCATTCCGTGCCACAGATGCCAGCCAAAAGCAGCGGGAAGCACGGGTTTTGCCGCATGGGCTCATCACAGCTTCGAAGGAACTGGGCGCGCACTGCGCCTTCCTGAGGCGGTGCAGGCAGCCCGTGCTGCCTCCCGCGGCAGGAGAGCCTCAGTTGTTGGCACCGAAGCAACCTCGTGGGTTCGTCGATTAAATAGGAGCCCGGCCGGTTGGGTTTTTTCGGTTTTGGGGGTTTTTGTTTGTTTGTTTGTTTGTTTTTTTCCCAGTGGAAAAATGAAAAACCGGGGGGAGAAAACACCCGCGCAGCTTCCCCCGCACCCTCCCCTCCCCGCGCTCGGGGCCGGCCGCCGGCGAGGTGCTGACACCTCGGGGTGCCGGCGGCGGCCGGAGCCGAG